>JAJOZX010001068.1:187500-220000 GCA_023014485.1 Bathynomus jamesi | reverse complement strand
AGTCGTATTTAATTAAAAAGAGTTTAAATGTGTATATATATATAGAGTTAAAGTTTTAGTAATATTTTAGGTCACGAAAGTTTATGGATGACACTGTAGGAAAAATTATATATTGTTTGTATTATTTTGGTTCATTTATGTAAATATTTTCATATTGTTTTTCATTTTTAGGTCACTTTCTTTTAGGTTGTACAGTTTAGGTTGTACATTTTAAGCTTTGAAAAAAAAAAGGTGTTTTTTCATTCACTCAATCCTCTCAAAAGAATTTTTATACCGCTTTTGCGGTTAATTACTACCGCATCTTCGTGTAAAAGCAAATATTACCGTATCACCTTACGACCTTCGAATACCGTATTACCATTAGCCCTGAAATACCATATTATTACGCACATTGAGATATTGTGTTACCGTGCTAAGTTGGAGTACCGTATGACAGAAAGTAGTGGAATACTGCACTGTAACGCTTACGCGTTGAAATACGGTATTAAAGTACGCGGATGGAATACGGTATTACCATATGCATTGGAATGTTACGGTCCGCATACCGTCCTCGCGCCCTCTTCTTCGGTCCATGGATCTCAAGGCTAACTCTGCCCAGTGAGGATTTTCTTGAACGCTTTCCTGAACTCAGGATTGAAGATGGTGTAGATTACGGGATTCAGGAAGGAGTTCATATATCCAAGCCAGGTGGTAAACAGGAAGGCTGTGGCCCCAGGGTTCAAGGCATCGTAGTCCAGGATTTTGTGCACCGCATCCAGGATGTTACACGTGAAGAAGGGAACCCAGCAGACCAGGAAAGCTCCTGAAAAGGGAAATGGTGGCTTATGTGAGTAAACAAATGAATAAGCGCATAATCAAAATGAGTGAATTAACGAAGAATACGAATGAGTATAGTGATGAATAAATAAACGAATAACGGAATCATTTGCAAATAATGGATAAGATGAATGAATCAAATAACTTTGTTTTTCAAGCCACGACTCCTTTTACGTTTATCATCCCAAAATCTAGACCTAAAAATCAGCATTATCCAGTAATAATAATAATGAGGATTTTATTGAAAATTATGTGTATTTATTGTTCTGAGTCAATACTATATTTATCGTCCCGGAATGGACTCCGACGAAGGTATACGGGAAAGTCACATCCTTCGGAAACTTGAATGATCAATCAGAAATGGCAGTCTGGTTATTATTATTATTATTAATATTATTATTTTTATTATTTAAAACAATTCATCTATAATTGATTGTTTCCAACCACTCAGCTTGCGTGACTTCCTTCCCGGATAGACGAACCGCCAAGGAACAGTCTTCACTGTCCAACTCCAGTCTGGACGTTGGACCGCTTCCTGCTCAAGAGTAGCCTACGCACTATGCCTCGTCATCGTGGCTAGAAACGTTCAGTTTCAGACCAGGAACTCGGCAGTTATACTATAGAAATGATCCTTTGAAGTATGATCTTATGATCCTTTTAGTTCTAAAAGTGGTTGTAAAAGAATCACAAACAATGATCAAAATAAAGACATACTGAAAAAACACTAGGCGAAACCCGGAAACCTAAAAGGCTCCGGGAACAGATCCGACCGCAACTCCTCATCATTGTAAGGAAACCCGACATTGCGGAATTGGCAGCTCTGACAATTATACATCACTCTTACAGTTTTACAGGAACCTTTAAACAACTTTGAGAACAACTGAAGTAAGGAATTAACGTAGAGTATTTGTAAATGAATAAATGGGCACAGAAAATGAATGTATTGCAAAAGTTTATACTCTGTTCGCATCATTATTATTATCAACATCGACAAGGAAGTTTACATATGGGTATGTGGATGGCCTTTGTGGTCTTGTAACTACTAAGTCCATTAAGGCGTCCATTGGCATCTCGCTAAAGTGCAGTCTAGTTATTATTATTATTATTATTATTATTATTATTATTTTGTAATTGAGGCAATCACGAAAGGGATAAAAAACAAAGGTTGTTCACAAAAGTATCTATCTATACACATTCTGAAATGTATTATGTCGTATGTTTCTGGTACTTTTAGTAAACTTTTTAATAACCGTTTTTTAGGGTATATACCCACCCATCTGTAAGTTAGCTTTGGTGGTTCTGATCTTCCTAATCTTCGAAAAAAGGAAATTAAAGGATATCTCACAAATTACAGACCAATTTCGGTTCTTTTTTATATCAAATAAAATATTTGAGATGATAATTCACTCCGGTCTTCTTGCTTGTATAGTTTTAGAAAAAACTGCAGTATTACGCCCGAGGTTATGTCTTATTAAGTATATTCTTGAATGTTTTAATGAGAAAAACCACTTTGGTATCTATATTTCTTGATTTATTCAGGTATTTGATGGCGCTGAATATAACATGTTATTGTCAAAACTTAGATATGGTTTTCGCTGGTTACCGAGTGAGTTTAATGCTTCTTATTTCGCTAACAAACGGGCTCCAACTCATTTTTCTACCCATTTTAAATGTTCAACATGGTGTCCCACAAGAGTCAATTTTGGGTTCATTGATATTACTTTTATACCTAAACGATTTGGCTTATATTTCAACGAATTTACATAAAAATACTGTTTTACAGATAACACAATGTGGTTGAGAGCTGGTGATGAAAAAATTCACTCTGTTGTGGTCTTTGATCTTACAATTTTACACCATTCTAATTCTATATTTACAACCCCTGAAACACCATTCAACGTCCACATTTACAGCCAATTAAAAGCCATTCTACATCCACATCCTATTAATTCCTGCCGACTTTCCTTTCTTCAGTTTTAATATTGCTCACTCAATTTTCTCTAATTTAATGACTTCCACTCCCTCATACACACTTGTATGTAGGCCACCAAGACGAATTGCATTCACATTTGCTTCCTCTTTTTCCACCTCACCTACGAGCTCCCTAAAATACTCTCCAAATCCCCCACATATTTACGCATAAAAGTATTTTGTTGACGCAAACAAAATTAAATGTTTTAACAAAATTTTAGTTTTAGTTTTAGACACCAAAACATTTGTTCCATGTCACAAAGCGAATTTTGGTGATAATGATTTGCTGTAGCAGTAAACAAATATTTAATTATTCCATTTATGGGAACGCAGCGTTGCACCAGATAAGTTGATTGAAATGCTGGTCATTATCTCGAGTGCGGGAGGGTTAACACTTAAAATGCCTCCGGATCCCAAAGCGCTATACGTTTCCTCGATTGCTTAGAATTCAGGGGTGGAGAAACTTTTCAGTACCAAGGGCGAAAATCGATAACATAAACACCTCCGCGGGCGTCTGGCAAATTTTAAGCTTATATACAGCGTGTCCCAAAGAAATGTATACCCACTTTGTTCGATAATACCAGCTATGAGGATAATAAATATATTACTTTTTATATGTTTTTTAATAAAGAATTTTCTCCTGAATCTAAATATGTAATTATTTTTATTAAAAATTGAAGAACAAAAACGTTACAGATGTTTAAATTAGAATTATTATTTTCGAGACTTCATGTGCGATATTTTCTAATATTTTAACCGACTGTTTTGAGATACTTATGTTTAGTGTTGATATTGAAGCATAAATGTTGTAATTATTAGTTAATTCAAAAAATTTACGAATTCCATGGTTAAATGACACTTTATCTAAGATGTTCGACGTCTTCCAGAACGTTGTTTTTGTAAGTTTTGCACAGTGCCGTCGGTTTCAAACTTATCTCGTATACGTGCAAAAATATTAGAAAATATCGCACATGAAGTCTCGAAAATAATAATTATAATTTAAACATCTGTAACGTTTTTGTTTTTCAATTTCTAATAAAAATAATTACATATTTAGATTCAGGAGAAAATTCTTTATTAAAAAACATATAAAAAGTAATATATTTATTATCCTCATAGCTGGTATTATCGAACAAAGTGGGTATACATTTCTTTGGGACACGCTGTATATAAGATGTATTTTAAAAAGCTATTTGCTGGGCTGTAAATAAATAATTTTTAGTAAATAATAAATACCTAAGCGGGCGAATTGAAATTAGCTCGTGGGCGAAATTTCGCCCGCGGGCGAGGGTTTCCCCACCCCTGGGCCTTAGATGCATGATAGGTTCTATTAACTTTTATCTCTTCATACTGTAGTGGCTAGCGCCTTCACCTTCTTATGAAGAGGTTATTATGAGAGAAAATGTACACACACACACACACACACACACACACACACATATATATATATATATATATCTATATATATATACATATATATATATACTTTGGTTTGCTTTGCTTTAAAATTTTCACTTGTCTTTAAATTTCCTTACATCTTTCAAAATTTGTTCTTAAACAGACAGTCTCGTAAGGACCAGCCGGTCTGTTGCTGTTTGGTGTTCTTTGTATTCCTTTATATATATATATTATATATATCTTACCCCCTCAAAATTGTTCCACACTGTGTGTGTGTGTGTGTGTGTAAATTTTCTTTTAAATTGATTAATATTTAGAAGTCGCTCAAGAGCACTGAACTTTAGCTACTGCTTACCACATCAGGTGGCATTGTCCCAGTTCTTATATATATATATATATTTCAAATATACATTTTCTGTACTCATTAAAATGATTATTACGAGAATGTTCCCATTTATATTTTTATTATTTCACATATGATACTATAAAATGAATGAATGGGTTGGTCTTAGTGATGAAGTTTATTATTTTCACTCACTGATATGGCTTTAAATCTCCCACCAATCAGGAATCAAAAGTTTACCAGTGAGCTTTCAACATATACCTGGTGAGCGAAAAGTCCATACATACATATCACATATATAGCTATATAAGAACGCCGACAAACTTTCCTCCGCAAATGTACCACGTACTACTTCTTTTATCACTTCAAGGCTAAGTTTGTGACACACCGTACTAGACTTTCTTTTTCATTTTCAACGCATTCTTTACCTCATCGTTCTACCATGCGGTCCGCTTTCTCCTTATTCTACTGCGCACACACTCACATATATCAAATGCTGTCTTTACTAAACACTCCCTATATACATTTCACATATTCTGTACATCCGCTTATTCATTATATATCTCTCCAAGAACTTGCTCTATTCTTCGCCTATACTCTTTGCCACCACATTCCATTTCAGCATTTCAACTTTTATTCTCAGTGTTTCTGCAGTATCTCTCATGCTTTTATGCCATACACCAACTAATTTAACTACACTATACGATCATATAGTTTGACAAACCTCCACTCAACCCCTGAACACCTTTTGCATCACATACATCACTCAGCATATTTTTATTCACTAACACACAATAGGCTCTTCTCTACTCTCATTTCTATATATATACACCACGTATATTTATGGATGTCCTTGTGCTGGAAGTATGTATTTGTAACACACAGACCCTGATATCTTCCTCGCTTACTGCCATTATCATTCACTCCAGCCACACTGTGATTCACAATTACTCCAGCCTGAGCGTAACCCCCACTTTCCCATTCAGATCACCCATTACAGTCACTGTACTGCGCGCATTCTCCATGCTTCCAGCTACATTACTTGACACATTCTGGGAATCGTCCTTCTTTTCTACAAATCTCTCATCACATGGAGCATATGCTTCATTCACTGCTATTTTTACTCTTGGAAACCTGAACTTCACATAACGATATTTAGCATTAAAACACTTATTATTCATTTAAATATCAGTCATAGTAGTTTATTATTATTATTATTATTATTACAGACGTTTTATAAGATAAATATCAGTTATTAATCAAATATTGAAATAATTTTGGTTTGTGTTAAAACCACAGTGAAAAAAGTCTCATCCATTTTTAAAACAATATAATTAACTTCAAACAGGATTTTGCATTCAAATATTATTAACACTTCAAGAAAATTTTTCAGCGTTTAGGTTAACTTCCTAAATGAGGAGGAGAGAATTCAGTGCGGAGATTGACAATAAACTGCAGGCACGGATACAGGGGGGAGGGGGAGGGGCGGAGATTTAGGATTTGCTATGCCGGTGTCATGTAAATATTATCAGCCCAATATTATATAATATTATACAATAATATTAAAAATTATTAATTATTAGAATACGAAATGTCATTCAGGTTAAAGCTAGAGGAGTTAAGTTCCCCCCGCCCCCGCCTCCTGTATCCGCGCCTGAAGTGTATGAGTTACCTATGCTTATTAATTAAGAGAAAATGTAAAAAAGCATATATTTATTTATTCCAAAGGCTGAAATATAATTGTATTTTAATTTATTACAATGTATAAAGCATTCAAAA
This sequence comes from Bathynomus jamesi, assembly GCA_023014485.1. Lineage (NCBI taxonomy): Eukaryota > Metazoa > Arthropoda > Malacostraca > Isopoda > Cirolanidae > Bathynomus > Bathynomus jamesi. The sequence continues at coordinate 213,693 of JAJOZX010001068.1, read as the reverse complement.
TATACTCTTATGTATTACGCCTCTCTCCCTCTCCCCGCATTCACCCCATGTATTATTGGAAGTAGAGAAATGAGGAGTTGTTAAGGGTGCGAAATTTTATCGGAGGAGAGAAAAGGGTTTGTTTACGAAGGTCAGCGTATTCGGACTCGCTCATAAAAAGCGAAGACGTGGTACATGCAAAGTATTTCTTATCCACTTTAGTAAGTAACTTTGTTTTTCAAACTTTTAGAACTTCCACATTGTTCTTCAACCACCTTTTTATTTTTATTCTGAATGTATTGTACAGCCGCCCAAAGTAGTTTTGCAAATATATAATTTATATAAATTATATATACATTATATGTAAATAAGTTTATATAATTTATATAAATTATATATAAATCATTCATATATAAATTATGTGTAAATATATAATTGATATAAATTATATATAAACCATTTATATATAAATTATATGTAATATATAATTGATATAAATTATATATAAATTATGTCAATATATAATTTATATAATATTTAATATAATATAATATAATATAATAACTCGTATTATACTCTATAAATCAGCGACTGGCTCGAATACAAGACCAATGTCCCCATTTCATCGCGTCGGAAGATTGACTACCAATAGTCCGGATTTAAATCCAGTTGTCTATTTTATATAGAGACGTTTAGTTGACAAAGTTTACAGACAAACTATTCAACATGTCAATCAACTTCGAGAGTGCATTTTAACAGCATGGATTAAGCTCGATCGAGTCACCATTTCTACAGCAGTTCGCCAATGGCGCACGAGACCACAAATGGTCATTGATAATTATGGAGGATACATTGAACACTTGCCGCACTAATGTTTTATTCAATTTGATTTTGTTTATTGTAAACTACTTTAATGCTCAGTTAAGTCTGTGATTACCATCCTTGTCAACCTTATTTATTAACAACTATTATTCAAGTTGAATTTGTAAAAAGACTACTCAACCGATTTAAATAAACTGCCTCTCATTTTAAGGACAATATAAACGGTTTAATATGATTTCTGTTTCATTTAGTTATCCTCAGAATTGTGATTTTGTTGTCCTGGTGAAAAAGGTGGCCACGTTTAGGGGATATACAGGGTGAGCGAAAAGTCCCTGTGCACCTGCAAGAAGTGTAGTGAACCTGTACCTGCAGACTTAATTTATTTAAATATATATATATATATACGAGGTGTGATCAAAAAGTTCGATAAATAGTCCCGCAACTAATGAATGCGTGTCACTAGGTGATGTCAGTTTGTATGGCTGATGACGTCACTTTGGCCACTTTCCAGATGCCAACAAACACCATTCAACTACGCACCAGTGCGCCGTATCATTGCTTTGTGTGAGGGCGTTTTTGTGGCGTCTGGCGATTTTGCAGAAAATGTCGAAATTTGAGCAAAGTGCAAACATCAAATTTTGTTTTAAACTTGGTAAGATGGCTACAGAAACGCACGGAATGCTTGCAGCTGTCTACGGAGATGAGGTTGTTACAAACAAGACTGTTTGCAAGTGGTTTGGAAGGTTTCGAGAAGGAAATGAGTCTTTGGAAGACGATGAAAGACGTGGTCGTCCGTCCGTCTTGTTTGTAACAACTTCATCTCCGTAGACAGCTGCAAGCATTCCGTGCGTTTCTGTAGCCGTTTTACCAAGTTTAAAACAAAATTTGATGTTTGCACGTTGCTCAAATTTCGACATTTTCTGCAAAATTGCCAGACGCCACAAAAACGCCATCACACAAAGCAATGACACGGCGCACTGGTGCGTATTTGAATGGTGTTTGTTGGCATCTGGCAAGTGGCCAAGGTGACGTCATCAGCCATACACACTGACATCACCTAGTGACACGCGTTCATTAGTTGCGGGACTATTTACCGAACTTTTTGATAACACCTCGTGTGTATATATAATATATATATATATATATATATATATTATCATACTTGAATTAAATACTCAAATATCGAATAATTAATTACAAAATAAATATTAACATGTAAAATACTTTAATTGTAAATTAATTGAGTATAGATCTAATTAAATACCATTATTGAATTAATTACCAAGACTGAGCCTTAAATAACCAGATAGGAAAAATAAAATAAAAAGAGAAACTATAGGATCTAGCGGGACTCGAGCCCCCGTCGGGTAGTTTCAGAATCAGAGCTCCCATCGACTAAGCCATCCAGACCCCCCAACCCCTACTCGGGTTCGAGTTGCACTAGCTCCTAGTTCCCCACACATTTCCTCTTTTCTGTCTTATGTAATTGCGTTGGTTGTTGAACTTAAAAATACATTTATATTAAATTAAAAATATGCATTTATATTAAAAAATAATTGGTCCAATATAAAATTATTTCCAAAACATTAAAAACTGAAGAGTTTACATATTAATCGGCAATATCGGGGTTTAAAAAATTTCAAAATGTTGTCGGTGAATAGCAATTAATTAATCTATTCGATACATTTTTAAACCCGATTTTTGCCGATAAATGTATTAATTAACGACTTAAATCGGTTATAAGAGGTGAGAAATAGGTATAAAACGACGACCGTCTGATATGGGCTTTAGACCACTATTACATTTCGAGCTAATTTTACTTTTGGATGCGAAGATTCTATAGCTGAATTTTGAGTTATTTTCATTTCTTTGACTTGAGTTCCGTGATTATTATAAATATTTGAATATTATTTAGTTAAAAGTTAAAAAGTTTTGTGGAGGTTATTAAGAAACTTTACAAATTAATGCAGATATGACGCAATTTAAGTGCAGAAATAAGTTGTTTAAGTTTTTATAATGTTTTATTTTTCTCGTCCTAGAAGAGGGTTCCGAACTAGTACGATTATAACTCAAATTCTAGGATTTAGACGATTAAAAATTCCAATTCATTCTCTCATCGAAAGAGTCATAATGAGATTGAATTACAATGAACATTTTTTATTTACTTCTTTTAGACATATGGATTTGGATCCTAGAGCATTTGTCATGGTAAGGCGACCTAGGTTATGTCAAGTTAATTAGGTTACTTAGATTTAGTTAAATGTCTACTACGTCCACGGCTTAAAATGTGAAAATGTCGCGGTTCCGTAAGGTAACCAAAGATGCGAAAGTGTGATTATTATGTATGATTATAATCTGTACAGGAATTATTAAATTTCTACGCAAAATAGAATAAATAGTGTATAAAAATGAAATTTGAGTCTAATAAGCCATTTTGGGAACAACAAAAGCGGCTCAATACGACGCTAATGGGAGACGTGAATCATAATATCGTCGGAAAGCTTAAGAGAAAATATGTTTTTCCCTTCCCCCAAACCCCAGACCCGCTCTCCCTCAATGAAAATGAATAGAACCCCTTCAGAACTCCCCGTTCACCCTCCTCCCTTGTCTTCACAAGTAGGAAAATGAATACAACTAGAAGTTACCCACTTGACCTTCCCTCTGCCGTCCCCGCGACCTCTCGAAAGAAAAAGTTCTTACCGAGTACAATGGCGAGGGTTTTTGTGGCTTTTCTTTCCTTTTTGGCGGATGATTTTTCGCGCTTTCGTTTGCTCGCTTTGTGTGCTTTGTAGATGGTGAAGCGAGCCACGGCCGCTTTCTTCTCCTTCTTCGCCAGCAATGTTCCTCCCTCGGGCCCGTTGTCCGTCGATGACGTCATTACCGCTTCGCCGTTCCCTCTCGACAACGTCTGGGGAACGAAACCGAAAAAAATGGAACACAATTCCAGGTTCAAAATGAATTAAAACACAATTAATGGATGAGAGTTTTTAATGGACAAACTTTTAATTAGCTTAAATATTTTTACTAAAAATCGTCAATGAATTACATATATATATATATATATATATATATATATATATATGATGAAAAAACCACGAAGGAAAGGAAACACAAATCGGTGCTCAAGCGCTTTCGTCTAATGACATCCTCAGGAACACTGAAATACATAAAAGGTTACGGCCTATATATAGGTTACAGAAAGAGAAAAAAATATAAATAAATAACATACATACACAAAAAATATATACATACATATATATATATATATATATATATACATACATATCTACACACATACCACACATATATATATATATTATATATATATATATATATATATATATATATATATATGCAATTGGAAGTGATCTGTGTTACCCATCTGCGTTTATGGAATCTTGTCTCAACAAGGCAAAACGAACTTTCTATCGTGTCAATAATAACACTCGTACTTTGTCAAAAAATATTTTAGTACTTCCATTTTTTTGGGGCTTTTTAGGCATTGCTAATGTACTTAAACTTTTGGATATTAATGTAGTATTTTCATATAACAATATTGTGAAAAATATCAGAGTAAAAAATAGCCCTACCAATAATTCAGGCATTATCTATAAAATTGGGTGTAAACAATGTGATTCCTTTTACATAGGTCAGACGGGAAAGGATTTGCACACACGTATAAAACAGCATCAATATTCCGTCAGAACAGGACAGTTGTCCAGTGCTCTTTTTGTCCATTTGTCAGAGTTATCCCAATGTATTGATTGGAATAATGCTTCAGTTTTATTTCATTCGAGCAACATTGTCAATAGAAATATTCTTGAGTCTGCCATTATTCAACTTTCAAATAACTTCAACATAAGCAAAGGTCTTTTTCAACTCGATCCTGTTGTTTTGAATTCCTTCAAAACAAATCTAGATAAAAAGGGTAGGACACTTAATCTTTGGTAAACTTGTAAGCTACTTTATTAACTTTTAATCTTCAATTTATTTTTATATATATCGAAACTTGACTCTAAAAAGGCAAAGTGTTAAACCCGGGCGTATCTCCAGTATAAATTTGTATTATTTTTATAACTCATTTGATCTTGTGCTAAAAATCGATATGCCTCTTTGTTAATCCTCTAATCCTTAATTTTTAAGTTTTATTTTTACTTCTCCGTTTATTGCATATATACTGTAATATATATTATAGATTATATATATAATATATATATATATATATATATATATATATATGTGTGTAGATATGTATGTATATATATATATATATATGTATATATGTTTGTGTGTATGTATGTTATTTATTATATTTTTTTCTCTTTCTGTAACCTATATATAGGCCGTAACCTTTTATGTATTTCAGTGTTCCTGAGGATGTCATTAGACGAAAGCGCTTGAGCACCGTTTTGTGTTTCCTTTCCTTCGTGGTTTTATTCATCATAAATATTTTTCACGTGTTACTTTCGTGAAATAATTTTCATATATATATATATATATATATATATATATATATATATTATATATATACTGTATATATATATATATATATATATATATATATATATATATATATATATCTATATAGTTGTGTGTGTGTGTGTATTCATTTGAGTATATTTAAATATTTTGCATGCACTGTGAACAAGTCGAATATTAACAAAGCTTTCATTAAACGCATTTGATAATCACTCAAAATATTTATTGGAATTCATTTATTATTTTTTTTCAATGACTCAGTTAACATTTCATTTACTAGCTAATTGCTTTTATCGGAGACTATATATATATTATATATATATATCTATATTATATATATATATATATATATATGATGGAACTAACCACGAAGCAAAATTAAACGAGTTTCTTTGTGCGCTTTTCGTAGTAGAGATTGTCTTCGCTCAAGTCTTCCATGCAGACCATTCTTTCTCGATGTACGATGGATGGACATCCATCTTAGACATTCTTAATGTTTGGCAAATATCACCCGCAGTCAGTCGTGGATTCGCAGCAGCCATTCTTTCAATCCGTCTAGTTGTACGTTCTGAAATCTTGCAAGGTCGTCTATATCTTGGTAGAGTTTTGATTGTTCCAAAGCCTTTCCATTTCTTTATAACTGCAGCAGCAACCGTCGTAAATGGAATTCGAAGTTCTTCTCCCGTCTTCCTATAACTCTTTCCTGACTCATGTGCAGCAATAACAGATTTCTTAAGATCTATAGACAGCTCTTTACCACAACGACCCATTGTTTACTAATGACTCGTACAGTCATCCGTCTTCCATGAAGATTCACAGACAAAATTCGAGAATTCAGAATTGCCAACAGTCTCTAATCAATAAACAGCCAACTACTGATAAAAATTTTAAATTCTTCAAGCCTAAAATGAACGCATAAAAAATTAAATAATTTTGTATGTAAATGTACGAAAACTTTTGCATTTTAACTTCTTTTTATTTTCCTTAAATTCTTTGATGTTTTTTAAATTATATTTTAGAGTTGAAATAATTTTTTTCACTTGTTAAATTTTTCCAAACGAACGTTAAACATTTCGCAACGATCTTATAAATAGTATAAAAGATAAAGACGAATATAATTGAAATATTTCTCTGTACGAATATTTATGAACGCCATTGTGTATACAGGGTGTTTCAGGTCGACTCTAGAAATACCAAAATACCAAAATATCAAATACCAAATATCAAATACCAAATACAAACTACAAATTCCGCCAATTTCCATATTTCTAGGGTCGACCTGAAACACCCTGTATATATAGAGGGCCATTCAAAAAAGACGCAACAGTTTAAATTGCTTATATTTCGTAATATTGTTAACATACAGGAGTGATTTTTGTATTAGTTTACAGCGTACAATTGGGAGTTTTTATTTAATGAAAAACATGTTCAATGCGTGAACCACCGGCATCCAAAACCATTTGCAGTCGACGTTGAAAGTTGGCAAGTACTGTGCGTAGAACGTCATGAGTGACTGTGCTGACAACAGATGAAATTTCCTCTTGCAGCTCACTAATTGTGAGAGGATTGTTTCTGTAAACATTATCTTTCAGATATCCCCATAAAAAATAATCACATGGGTTGAGATCCGGAGAATATGGTGGCCAAGACCATCCACAGACAAAACGTTCAGGGAAGCGATTCGAGATGACGCGATCGTCAAAATATTCATTTAAGACTACAAGAGTCGTTCGCCTAACGCCTTAGGCTACTATGCCTAAACGGTAACAAAACTCCCAGGTGTACGCTGTAAACTAATACAAAAATCATTCCTGTACGTTAAAAATATTACGAAATATAAGCAATTTAAACTGTTGCGTCTTTTTTGAATGGCCCTGTATATATATATATATATATATATATATATTATAATATATATATAATGTAAACCCACAAGGAAAAAGAAAAATTATTCCAAGGCCTTTCGTGTATTCAGAAGTACACCTCATCAGGGAATGATTCTCTGACGAGGTGTCTTCTGAATACACGAAAGACCTTGAAGTAATTTTTCTTTTTCCTTGTGGGTTTACATCATTCATTCATTTCACGTGTTTAATTGTGAAATTCATCATATATATATATATATATATATATATATATATAAAATGTACAGTCTATTTGACTGTACATTTATCACATGTTTCTAATATGAAAGATATTTATACCGAAAATATTAACAGATTGACATTCACGGTGACGAAGCGCTGCAGTGTTTATACACGGTCAGTATCTTCCAATAATAAATAATGAATCAATAAAATCTGCATTTAAGGAATAAAAATTAGGTAAGAATTACAGAAAAGAAATACATTTTGGCGATTTAAATATCAAAAATATTTTTCTTCGAAAGAAAAAAAACAAAAAAATTCTTGCAAGAATATCTTTTTGAAGATACTTCTTTTTTTTATCGTGTTTCAAATTATGATTCATTTCAATTTCACTCAAAATTAAGTCAAATAATAATTGGGAATAATTAAAATACAATAAAATTATAAATAAAATTAATTTAAATAACATTTCCTCATAATACTACACAAAACCGCTAAAAAACACTGTTTTTATATAATTATTTCTTTGAGGACTTTTTTTTTTATGATTTTTTTAAAATTTGCTTTTTTTTTTTTTTTTGACTGTTTTCCCCCTAAATTTTTTTGTTTTTTGTTTCAGTGAAGCTTTGAATATTGGTCTTTAAAAGATATTTCTCTCTTTTTTTTTCTTTTTCTTTTTTTTCCAGTTTCACAATGGTCTCGAAGGTATGCTGATAAATAATACAATAAAAATGTTTATTTGGATGATATATCCAATTTGCAATCTATGAGGATAAAAGTTCTTCAAAACTATATATATATATATATATATACAGAGAGAGAGAGAGAGAGAGAGAGAGAGAGAGAGAGAGAGAGAGAGAGAGAGAGGTTATCAAAACAAAGGGAACAGAATTTGTACAGTGAATAGGTAATAAATAAATAAACAAATAAATATAGAAATAAAAATAAATGAACCAAATAAAAAACAATAAAAAAAAAACATTTTATTTTCATCCATTTTTCACTTTGTGAAGCCCAAAAAGTGAAATGAAGTGTATTTTCAAGTGTTAAAATCGAGAACTGCGTTTCAAAATCTTTCGTTCTTCCAAGTTATTTTTGAGTTTATTAAATTTGGATTGAAGGTTAAAATGTTTGTGTCAAATGCCAATTACCTTTCGAGGAACTTCCATCAAATTTTACATCACTTCACTTCAAAACATAAAAATAATTTAAAGCACTTCCCCGACGTTTTATTCTTTTAACAAATTTATACCTGTCTCAAATCCACTTCACCACTTTATTCACACACACACACACACACACACACACACACACACACACACACACACACACATATATGTACTGTATATACGAGTATATATGCCAGAATTTCATTATGGTATTTGCTTTTGTTGTTGACCATCTGTTCAGGACCGACCTGAATCTCGCCTCATTTGCGGGATTTGATGTAAGAAAGAATTGTTTTCTACTCTCATCCTGCTCTTATAGCCAGTTACGCCTGGCTAGTCAGGACTCAGGAGCTTAACGCAAGAACCTATCAGAATTAATTTTTAATGTATTTAGGTTCGTGTGCTGGAGGTTCCTCAGTTCTTCTGCAGAGTTTTGGGCCTCGCATTTTGAGGACATTTTCCATCTTCATTTTCATGTGCCCCTGAATAAGACCAACTGGAATAATAGGGAATCTACCTGTTCTTTCATCCCATTGCTTTTACATTTAATTTCTAAAGTCTGGGACATATCCCTTAAGTACTTCCATATGTATATTTTTGGGTATTACTCACAGCTTCTTCCCAGGGAATAGAATTGCTTTTTCGCTAGGTGGTAATTTGGTAAGCAATATTGTCTCTAATTACACGCTGAAACCACTTTATAAAGTGTAAAGTGAGTACTACTGGGTGTTAATTTTTAGGTATTGCCCTGTTACCTCCCTTTTATATGGCAGTAACGTTCGCATTCTTTAATTGGAGTAGAATTTGTCCTGTCTCTAGTGATTTTCTCTATAGTAAGTATAGTGGCTTCACTATACTTTCCTTGCATTTCTTTCAAAAGCTAGCACTCCATATGTTTGACCAAAGAATCATTATGATTCAGATTTCTCAGACTGGGAACCATGGCAAACCGTCCAGTATGCATATTCCATGACTCTTCTCCCTTCCTGGACACTTCTACTATCTCTGGTGTTGAATATTCTCTTATTTGTGATAGAGCTTTAATTCATTACATCCCCTTCCGAGAATTCAAAATCACTTGATAGATTCGTATCCATATCTGTTCTTGTCGGGTTTGTATCTGTTAAAGTATTTAGTTGGATTTTCTATTTTCATCTTGGGCTTAAGGGTGCTGAACACAGAGTTAAATTGTTTCTTAAGCAGTTCGCTCATTTTTCTGGGTTGTTTCTACAGGGTGTCCCATAAGTCTGGAACCATAGGGCAAAATGATGAAAATGGCAATAAAAACGCTAAAGAGACTTTTGGGGACTGTTTGTGAAATGAGCGAGGATGGTAGCGGCTGTCATCGTCGGTGGATGTCCTCGGAGGTCCACTGCGTGGTTTATCTCCTATTGATCCCGTTTCCCTGAACTTTGCTACAAGTTTGCCGACACAGCTGTGTTATCGGCGCGCGGTCCCGTTGCAATCTGTTAAATTCCTCAGCGACCTCCCTCTGACTCCGATTTCCTCGAGCAGAATTACCTGGATGCGTTCTTCCTTACTCAAAGACATCATGGGCACTTGCATAAACGGAAAAACATGAATTACTTATTTTACCCTATGATTCCAGACTTATGGGACACCCTGTATATTCCTTTACGCCATCTTTTAACGGACCAACACTTTTTTTACATTTCATTTTCTTTCTCGCAGAGATATAAAAATATTTTGGGTTATTTAATTGTTTTCTACTACTTTGTATCCCTCCTTGTTTATCTTGTAGGTGAATTTTTGTTTTAAATCCAGTTTTGTTTCGCATATCGTACAGAACTGGTACATATAAATTTGCAGAGTATATAATTTTATTAAGTGAAACAGTAAACAACGATCGGAACACACACCATGCAAATATCTGTTTTACTTCACTAACTTCGCACTAACTTCCACAACAATATTACTAGCGTTATTATGATATATATATAACTTCATTCAGAGGCTTGTTCTTAGGAAAACAACTTAAAGATGAACAGAAAATCCCAAGTACATAACATTCTTACTTGGAAAGTGTGTAAGGTACAAGCAGACGTTTCGGAAATACATTTCCACCTTCACTGCTATAAAAATTGAATTTTACAATGTTGAAAATTTTTTGATTTGTTTAAAATACAAAAACAAAAGACGAATGTTTAAAAAAATTAAAGAATTAAAAATTTAAAAAATTTAAAAATCTTAAAATAGGGAGATTAAAATAAAATAAGACAAAAAAACTTGCTTAGAATGTTATCGTTGTGTGCATCAACATAAATAGTGATTATTTTAAAATACTGAACTACAAAAGGTACAAACAAATTAATATAAACAATTGAAAACTTAAAAATTGTCTTGTAATAATGAGATTAAATACTGAAACGTAACCACTCAGAAGGGGTTTGCTTTTTCGAATATACTGTATATAAACATTCTAAAATGTGGAAGTCAGCAAGTTTTTTTTATGCAGAAAACAGGGGCCGAGGGCAAATTCTTACAAAAACGGGATCAAATGTAGAATTCGGACCCCAGCCTTTTTTAGTTAGCTTTATAAGGCTAACTAACGAAAATATCATGACCTAACCTAACCAATCGTCAAGGGCGTACAGTTAACCTAACGATTGGTTAGATTAGGTCGTGACATTTTCGTTAGTTAGCCTTATAAAGCTAACTAAAAAAGGCTGGGGTCCGAATTCTACATTTGATCCCAAAAACGCCCCTCCCACAGAGGATGAAGAGAGCCAAAATCAAAGTCCATAGTTTTGGAGATGGCTAGACACTCTACGTTTGAAAGAAGATTGAAGGTCATACACAGGGGGTAAAGATGGACTGAGGAAGATTGTTCTAGAGTTCACCGGTTGAATAGATGAAAGATTGAAAATGCCGATTAACCCTTGCGTTAGAGAGTTAGACAGAAAAGGAATAAGAATGTGTTCAAAGTCGGGTACTGTGTGCTCTGCTTAAAGGAAGCGACATGCAGTCAGAGAGTTCGGAAGAGCAGTGTCCGTTATAATAGCGATAGTAAAGAGAGAGTGAGGCAATATTGCGGCGAAGAGAGAGAGAGAGAGAGAGAGAGAGAGGCGGAGAATTGATAAGACGAAAAACCTTTGATTCCACCTGGTCTAGTAGAGCTGTGTGGGTTGAGCCATCCCGCACATGAGAAATGTACTCCATACAAGGGTGGACAAGACCCCTGTACAGAGACAGCAACTGAGTAGGGGTGAGGAAACTGCGGAGGTGGTACAGTACACCTAACCTCTTAGAAGCTGTTTTGGAAAGAGAATATATGCGATCTTTCCAGGAAAGATCACGAGAAAAGGAAATGTCAAGAATGTTAAAAGAATAGGAAGGCTTGAGTTGTGTACTGTTGAAGGTAAGGAGATAGTCGTGTGGAAGATTGTGATGAGTAGACAGATGGAGGAATTGAGTTTTTGAGGCACTGAAAGCCACAAGGTTTTCTCTGCCCCAATCAGAGATGGCAGAAAGATCGGAGGTCAGGTGGACCAAAGCAGTCCTACGCGAAGCATTGAGTGACTGTTAAGAGGGACGCTCTGCGAAACGGGTGGAGAAGTGAAGAGTGGAATCATCGGCATAGGAATGGATTGGACAGGAAGTGCGACTTAATAGATCATTGATAAATAAAAGGAAAAGAGTGGGTGACAGGACAGAACCCTGAGGAACACCACTGTTAATAGCTTTAGGAGAAGAACAGGAGCCATCTACAACCGCAGCTATAGATGGGCCAGAAAGGAAATTAGAGAGGAAGACACAGATAGAAGAATAGAAACCGAAAGAGGGCAGTTTCGAAATAAAAGATTTGTGCTAGACTCTATCAAAAGCTTTTGCTATGTCTATTGCAATAGCAAAAGTTTCACCGAAACCCCGAAATGAGGATGACCAAGAGTCAGAGAGATGTGCAAGAATATCGTCAGTAGAGCGTCCCTTGCGGAACCCACACTAACGATCTGAAGGAAGATTACTATTAACGGTGTTTATAATTTGAATGGAGGGAGGGTCAATAGGATGGTCTGCGTGAAGACAGTGCTCTCTTATTGAAGATTTTTAAGGTCTATTTAGAGGACGTGATGCGCGAGTAGAAATTCCTTGATGCTCATCTATCCTAAGTTTGTATTGGCGGCAAGTGCTGCCAATATAATTCGTCTAACAGCGAGTGCATTTGAAAGAATAGACAACGGATGAGATCAGAGCATCGGGTAATTTTTCTTTATGAAAAAAATAAGATTTAGCACTGAGGAATGTATAAATATAAAACGGAAATGAGTTTGAAGGTATAATGGTGCAAGGAGGGAGAATTGGTCGGTCTGTAATTTTGGACTGAAATAATTCTAAAAAGGAAATTTAAAATAATGAGTGTACTTTGCAACAGTTGGAATATTATGACTAGGTTGGTTGATTTTACCGAGGAACTTTTTGACAGATGCTTGGAAGAGATGACGGAGTAAAAGGTTAGAAAAGAAAGTCTGAAGAAAAACACAATCATGGTGAAAAGATAAGGAAGAGGAGGAGAGATGAAATGTAAATTAAATCTTTATGCTCATGGTAACATAAGAAAATATTTGCTAAAGTGGCGCTAAGAGGGGACACCATAGCTAAAGAACCAATCTGTTTATACAGCTGCCATTAAATAAGTAAAATGTTTGGAAAATTCTTGTTTTTTAAGGTTTAAAATATTAGAGATATCTTTATTGTTGTATATGTTATTTGTGCAGATATTACTAGCTTCATTTATACAGATATTAGTGTAAAGAGAGTCTATATCGAAACCGCTCATGCAACAGTTGTTGGTGCTATTAACAGAAAGTTTCGACGAGCATCGGGTAATTTCTACTCGCACATCACGTCCTCTAAATAGACCTTCAAAATCTTCAATATGAGAACATTATCTTCCCGCAAACAATCCTACTGGCCCTCTCTCCTTTCAAATTATAAATAACGTTAATTGTAACCAACTTGACGATCTCCACATTTTAGAATCTTTATGTATATTCGGTAAAGCAAACATGTTCTGAACGATTACGTTTCAGCATTTAATCTCGCTATTACATGATAATTTTTAAGTTTTTAATTGTTTATATTAATTCTTTTATAGCTTTTGTAGTTCAGTATTTTAAAATATCAATGTCTATATTGATGTACGCAACGATAACATTTTAAATAAGTTTTATTGGCTTGTCTTTATTCCATTTAATCTACCTATTTTTAAATTTTTTTATTTTTTTATTTTTTATTTTTTATTTTTTTAAACATTGAATTTTTTTTTAAATAAATTATAAAATTTTTAAAATTGTAAAATTCAATTTTTATAGCACTGAAGATGGAAATGTATTTCCGAAACGTCTGCTTGTACCTTCCTTATTTTCCATGTTAGAATGTTATGTACTTGGGTTTACGAGTCCTGCCCATTCAGTGGTAGTCCCATTCGCATTCGTGGTCCACAAGTGAGAATGTACAAAAGTGAAAAAAATCCACATTTGAGAAAAGCGTTTCTTGAGTTGGGGAAAAATTATTTCGTCGCTCAAACCTAACCTATTTTAACCAATCATAACCTAACCTAACCTAACCACTAGTAACCTAACCCGTACCAAAGTAGGAAAGGCCGTGAGTGAGAATGAGTATGACAGAAAATGGAAATAGACCGATTTGAAAATGCCTCGTTTGAGATTCTCACTTTCTCACTTTTCCAGTCTTGGTCGCGAAATCGAATGGGAATGACGGTGAGTGAAAGTAAACCGGGTTTTCCTGTTTATCCATATATATATATATATATATATATATCGGGTCGGTAAAAAAAAGGGAGACCTTTTAAATCCTTCATATCTCAGCAAATATGGTACACAGAACCATGAAATTTTAGTATGTTAGTACTAGGTAATGTTATGGTTTGTACGCCATCTTTTAGCATTTTAGCTGAGAAATTAGATTTATGGAGAATATTCCAGAAAAATCTTGCTAATCATAGGTTCAAGTTGATAATTAAATCGAGGTTTGGACAAGCTTCTCAAGAAAATCGATAAAACAGGAGATATCAAAAGAATACGAGATAGCGGTATTAAATTTGGCCACCAAACAGTCCTGATTTAAATCCTGTCGATTATGGCCTTTGGGAAAATTTGTCACAGAGAATTTATTGGGCCAAAGTAAGAAATGTCGTTCATTTGCGACAGCTTCTCCTGGAAAAATGGGATGAGCTATCACGAGAACAAATCAATAAAGCCATAGATGAGTTCCGTCCTAGACTGAAAAAGGTTGTAGAAGTTCGTGGTAAACATATCGAGCAGTTTTTTAATATCAAGGTAGCACCATATGTGAGTACTTTGTAACTTTTTATCTGCACATACAATGCAGTAGTAGTTTAAATGGAGAATTTCCAGTGGCATAAAGAAATGTTCAATAAATCCGTAATTTTCATTAGTTTTCTTTGAAATCCGCTCACCGTATAGGAAATTTACTTAGTTGTGGGGAGTGAAAAAAATATTGAAATCTGACCATAACTGGATTTTACAGCTAAAGTTCGAGGTCTCCCTTTTTTTTTTGCCGACCCGATATATATATATATATATATATATATATATATATATATATATATATGAAAATTATTTCACGAAAGTAACACGTGAAAAATATTTATGATGAATAAAACCACGAAGGAAAGGAAACACAAAACGGTGCTCAAGCGCTTTCGTCTAATGACATCCTCAGGAACACTGAAATACATAAAAGGTTACGGCCTATATATAGGTTACAGAAAGAGAAAAAAAAAATATAAATAAATAACATACATACACACAAACATATATACATATATATACATACATACATATCTACACATACACAACCACATATATATATATATATATATATATATATATATATAGCAATAAACGGAGAAGTAAAAATAAAACTTAAAAATTAAGGATTAGAGGATTAACAAAGAGGCATATCGATTTTTAGCACAAGATCAAATGAGTTATAAAAATAATACAAATTTATACTGGAGATACGCCCGGGTTTAACACTTTGCCTTTTTAGAGTCAAGTTTCGATATATATAAAATAAATTGAAGATTAAAAGTTAATAAAGTAGCTTACAAGTTTACCAAAGATTAAGTGTCCTACCCTTTTTATCTAGGTTTGTTTTGAAAGAATTCAAAAACAACAGGATCGAGTTGAAAAAGACATTTGCTTATGTTGAAGTTATTTGAAAGTTGAATAATGGCAGACTCAAGAATATTTCTATTGACAATGTTGCTCGAATGAAATAAAACTGAAGCATTATTCCAATCAATACAGTTGGGATAACTCTGACAAATGGACAAAAAAGCACTGGACAACTGTCCTGTTCTGACGGAATATTGATGCTGTTTTATACGTGTGTGCAAATCCTTTCCCGTCTGACCTATGTAAAAGGAATCACATTGTTTACACCCAATTTTATAGATAATGCCTGAATTATTGGTAGGGCTATTTTTTACTATGATATTTTTCACAATATTGTTATATGAAAATACTACATTAATATCCAAAAGTTTAAGTACATTAGCAATGCCTAAAAAGCCCGGGAAAAATGGAAGTACTAAAATATTTTTTGACAAAGTACGAGTGTTATTATTGACACGATAGAAAGTTCGTTTTGCCTTGTTGAGACAAGATTCCATAAACGCAGATGGGTAACACAGATCACTTCCAATACCGTTGATTTTTTCCAATTCGGCATCGATGTATTCCGGACTGGCGATCCTAAGGGCGCGGAGAAACATTGATGAAAAAATGGCCTTCTTAGTGGGGGTGTCATGTCCCGAGTAAAAGTGTACGTAGGACAAGTTGTTTGTTGTTTTCCGATAGATACTAAACTTAAAACCTGGGCTTTCCCTATGTACCCGCACATCCAAAAATGGGATTGAATTGTCTTGTTCCACTTCTAAAGTAAACTTAATGGAGGGGACTTGATCATTTAACTGAAGGAGGAAGTTATCCAGGTCACGATTCATGGGCCAGATACACAAAATATCGTCGACGTACCGCAACCAAGGGATGCCAACCCCCAGGATTCTCGGAATGTAAGTAATTTCGAAAAACTCCATATAAATATTGGAGAGGAGGGGCGATAAGGGGTTGCCCATGGCCATCCCAAACACTTGTTGATAATACTCGTTATTGAAAGTGAATTTCCAGTCTTTAATGCAAAGCTTAATAAGTTCCAAAACAATGTGTGAAGGTAGTGGCAAGTTTAGTATCTATCGGAAAACAACAAACAACTTGTCCTACGTACACTTTTACTCGGGACATGACACCCCCACTAAGAAGGCCATTTTTTCATCAATGTTTCTCCGCGCCCTTAGGATCGCTAGTCCGGAATACATCGATGCCGAATTGGAAAAAATCAACGGTATTGGAAGTGATCTGTGTTACCCATCTGCGTTTATGGAATCTTGTCTCAACAAGGCAAAACGAACTTTCTATCGTGTCAATAATAACACTCGTACTTTGTCAAAAAATATTTTAGTACTTCCATTTTTCCCGGGCTTTTTAGGCATTGCTAATGTACTTAAACTTTTGGATATTAATGTAGTATTTTCATATAACAATATTGTGAAAAATATCATAGTAAAAATAGCCCTACCAATAATTCAGGCATTATCTATAAAATTGGGTGTAAACAATGTGATTCCTTTTACATAGGTCAGACGGGAAAGGATTTGCACACACGTATAAAACAGCATCAATATTCCGTCAGAACAGGACAGTTGTCCAGTGCTCTTTTTGTCCATTTGTCAGAGTTATCCCACTGTATTGATTGGAATAATGCTTCAGTTTTATTTCATTCGAGCAACATTGTCAATAGAAATATTCTTGAGTCTGCCATTATTCAACTTTCAAATAACTTCAACATAAGCAAAGGTCTTTTTCAACTCGATCCTGTTGTTTTGAATTCCTTCAAAACAAACCTAGATAAAAAGGGTAGGACACTTAATCTTTGGTAAACTTGTAAGCTACTTTATTAACTTTTAATCTTCAATTTATTTTATATATATCGAAACTTGACTCTAAAAAGGCAAAGTGTTAAACCCGGGCGTATCTCCAGTATAAATTTGTATTATTTTTATAACTCATTTGATCTTGTGCTAAAAATCGATATGCCTCTTTGTTAATCCTCTAATCCTTAATTTTTAAGTTCTATTTTTACTTCTCCGTTTATTGCATATATATTATATATATATATATATATATATTATATATATATATATATATATTATATATATATAATGTGTATGTGTGTAGATATGTATGTATATATATATATGTATATATGTTTGTGTGTATGTATGTTATTTATTTATATATTTTTTTTTCTTTCTGTAACCTATATATAGGCCGTAACCTTTTATGTATTTCAGTGTTCCTGAGGAAGTCATTAGACGAAAGCGCTTGAGCACCGTTTTGTGTTTCCTTTCCTTCGTGGTTTTATTCATCATCATATATATTATATATATATATATATATATATATATATATATATATATATATATAAAATGTTATAATGTTTTAGACCAACAAGGACCCTAGAATCCACTTATGGTTGATCTACCTAACAGTGTTTGTGAAGTAATTGTACAGTACGGGGCTCCAAAAAACCTTAGCCCCCCCCCCGCCCATGGCCTAAACCATTAGAGGTACAGTAAAACTAAACATACCTTACAAAAGAGAATTTAATCCTGCATTTAATGAGAAACAATTAAAACTTGGTGTTCCCGCCATTGGCTTCCAAGACAGCCTGAATTCGCTTTGGGTAGCTTGCCAAAAGTGACGTGAATAGATCTTGATCGTTACGCAAATTTGGGCGCCCAGATTTGGTTGTATCCATTTCACATTCATCCAAAGTTTTATTCCAATTTCTTCTGACGAAGTCCTCACTTCTTCGCAACTTTTTGGCAACCCATGAACGTGTTATAAAGGTGGCTCCAGCATCACGAGCTTCCCGAAATGTTATTGCTCGTATGCGATCTATCACACGTTGCCTCCCTCTCCGAATCACCAATTAATTGAGAAGCCATTATATTATCACTTTATCAGCTAGAGTAATTTTAATACCTGCAATAAATGAAGAATTTTATATATTTTTATAATCACTAAAAACTATCTCGATATAAGTAAACATGTAAGCTGCAAATGGGGGGGCTAAGGTGTTTTTGGAACCCCTTATATACGAGTATAAGCCACGGTACGCAAAAGCACGGAAGGCGTTTCTTTTACATATGCCCTTGCAAAGGATCGGAAATTCTAAAAAAAAAAAAAAGTTAAATTTTAACGATTTCTGAATGAAAAATACAAAAATTTTTTTTTAAAACTTTCTGCATTAATACATTTTTAAACGAATTTTTTATCATTTTGAAGGTTTGTTTTCAATTACGCTTTAAATCAAATTCATTTAAAATAAAAGAAAGAAAAGAAGTTATGAAGGAAAAATGCATTTGATAAAAAAATTATTGAATAAATAGTATGATAGATGGGAGAGGAAAAAATAATTTCTTTTCTATAAAGCGAGACAAGAAATTTAATTTAACTTTTAATTTCATATTTATACAATAGGTAGTTATTTGAAATGGTGAAATTAACTTTTCCTTCTCTAATTGTGAACGGAATTGTAAAACTTCATGGAACTTGTTGAAACTTATTGGAACGAGTGTTCATTCTTTCTAAAGAACTCTTCGGTCTGAATTTAGCATATCCTATTCCCTCTTTCATCGTGATCTAATTAAGAAGAGGTTCTAAGAGGTTCTGAAGTTGCCTTCAAGAGGTTTTAAGAGAAGTTGCCTTTAAGAGGTTTTGGAAAAGATTTTTTAAGTGATTTTTATTTTGTAGATTCACTTTGCAATTCAGAAACGTTTCTACTGAGAGGTTTTCTCGGTGCTTTCTTAAAGGTTTCGGTATAAAACCCGAATTTTTTAATGAGGTTGGTTTGTACAAGGGAGGTTCACGTTAAGATTTTCAGTTACACTTTTTTTTTAGTCAGATTTAAGTGTCATTTTAACAAGTTTCTCTTTCCAAAAAAAAAATTTTCAGAAACTTTCTGGAAAATTTTGATTTTTTCCACCATTTTTGGTCTCATTGTTCTGCTGTTTTTTTTTTGTTTTTTTTACAAAAGTTTATTTAAAATATTACATATTTCCATTTTTAGAGTAATATTTTACTTAGTCCTTAACTGTGTTCAGTAGATTATGGTTTTTATAGTTTTAGAATTTTGACATTTTATTTTTTCAGCTTTCGAAAATTTTTTCCAAATGATTTTTTTTCAGATTTTTTTAAGGTTTTCTAAATTTTCAGATGATTTGCGTAGGTTTTAATTCATTTTTCAAACATTTTTTTAAAATTTATTTAGTTTCCCTCTTGAGATTATCCAAGATTTTTTTAAAGATTTCTAATCAGTTTTAAAGGATTCCTTCAATTTTTTAATTCTTTTTGAAAGAGGTTTTACGTCGTACAGAATTCAGGTCTTAAAATTTTTCACTGAGTTTAAAGATAGAACAACAAAATACTGAAAAGAGAGATTGATACTAAAGAAAGAAAGAGAACCTCCCCCAAAAGAAACCATTTAGAAGAAAGAAAACTATTTAAGATGAAATAATTAATTACCATTTAAGCAGTACAGTTTAGTAAGAATTCAGTTTTTTTGTCATATTTTTTTGAAATTACTTTCTAGAAAACGAGTTTTAAAGGACGCATTTTATTTACAAAATTTGAGAGTTTAAACAGTTTTAAAGGCAAGTTTTAAGGAAACCCTTTTAGGGTAAAAAACCTTTATATAAAAAATATATAAAAGAAATATTTTTGGGAAGAAATGTTTGCCTGTAACAACTTTTTTTTTTAAATTTAGATGTATAGATGTAAGAAGACAGCGTAAGTAATTCAGTGGTTAATACCACTTCCCTATAACCGATGAGAATACACAGGTCGAGATTCGACTCCCGATGAGGCTGGTAATACTAATGGGACGCATTAGTTGGCCCGAGCGGTGTGCCAGTTTCTGGACCTCCTGATTGATTATTATTATTACAGATGTAAGAATAACTGGCCTATAACGCGTGATAAGGTTGTAGTTACACCTCAGTAACACCTCAGACGTAACTATACCCTCTCACCCAATGCGTTACAAAGTAATCTATGTACAAAAAACGTACTTTTTCTATAAAATGTTTAAAACACTCAACATCATTTTTTTATTGTCTTAAGTGTTCCTTAAGGAATGAATGTCTCTTTGAGGATATGTTTGTTCCTTGTTCACTGCCCACTACACAAACTAAACTTGATGTCCATTCATTCATGTGAACAAGTACTTCATAGCCCCAGTTGAAATTGAATTTATATACAAGGTATTTATAAAGTCCCTATCTATTTCGTTGAATTAACGGTTTTTATTTATTTTTGTTGCAGAACCCTATGAAAATGAATGTACAAGAACGTATGATGGTGGTGATACTTCGGATTAAAGGAAAGAAATGCAAATAAATTAGAGAGAGGTTTGAAAGAACATTTCACAAGCCAGGTCCTACAGACAAGACAATTCGTGATTTGCTTAATAAATTTAAAAGAACGGGATCTGTTCATGATGAGTCAAGATCTGGACGTCCAAGTGTCTCGGAGCATGCTGTAAATGCGGTACGTAATGTTATCGATGAACATTCAAGCATGTCAATTCGCACCACATGACGTAGACTCGGTATACCCAAATCAACTGTCCACATAATTTTGATATCGACGTTGAAGAAGAGAAGTTATCACATTCAGGTGCTTCATGACTTACATGAAGAGGATTATCCAAAGCGAAGTGCAATGTGTGCCGATCTTGTTGAACACATTCAGAATGAAAATTTAATGGACCACATTCTCTTTGGTGATGAAGCAACTTTCCACACGTGTGGAAAGGTTAATCGCCATAACTGCCGCATACGGGCCGATGAAAAGTCAGTTGATTTCTATCAACGGGAACGAGATTCTCCTAAAGTTACTGTCTAGTTGGGTATGACCAAATCTAAGATTTATGGGCCCTTTTTCTTTGCTGAAGCTGCAGTTACAGGGTTTATTTATCTGGAAAATGCTTCAGCAATTCCTGGAACCGCAGCTTCATTCAGATGGCATTTTAAACACCGTCGTTTCAACAAGATGGGGCACCTTGTCATTACGCAAACATTGTTCGGGAGTACCTAAATGAACGATTTCCAAATCGGTGGATCGGACGTGGAGGCAACAGGCCCTGGGCCGCTCGATCTCCTGACCTAACGCCCTTGGATTTTTTTGCATGGGGCTTTATCAAATTAAACGTCTATTAAACGAGGGTTACAGATCTGCAAGATTTACGTGTTCGTATCGTAAGAGCAGTTTCAAAAATAACCCCTGTCATGCTCCAAAATGTGTTCCGCAATGCTGCTGACAGATTCGAACTCTGTAGAGATACTGATGGTGCTCATGTAGAATCATATGCTTAAGTATTCATTAAATGTATGCCTTTATTATAGTTATTGAATTTTACCCTTTTTGCTACGTTTTCACTAAAATAGATAGGGACTTTATAAATACCCTGTATGAGGCGTCGCGAGTACGAGGGGCAAACTCGCCACAGTGGCGATTTTGCGATTGTTCCACGAATGAATAGTTCAACCCTCACCCCATCCACAGACAGTTTGTATAGCCAAATACCCCCCTCGTACGCTCAAAATGTAGTTATTTTCAATGCGTGTATTTGCGTTATATGCCCCTCGTACACAATAGTTACAAAGTTTAAAAGCGTTATCTCAATACTGGTTTGGCGAGTTCGCCCCTCGTACTCGCGACGCTTCATATATATATTATATATATATATATTATATATATATATATATATATATATAATTCAAATGTCTACGTTTTCCGTTTTCTTTAGCAGTTCCTACGTTGACAATTAGGGAACGTTGAGTGAGCTGGCCAATTAGGCGTTTATACAGTACAACAGCGACAGGACAGCGTAACAATTTTGTGACGTCTTAATTTTTACGCGACTCTCATGCCACTCTTACCCGAGTCTACATAAAAGGTAAGATCGGGGTGACTCCTATAGCAATCACAGAGCAGGGAACGGGGCGGCGGAAATGAGGGTCGAACCCTGGCCCTTCAGAATCCGAGTTCAGTCTCGCACCAAACGATCCACGGGAGCTGTCTCTCTACAGTATATAGATAAATACCTAGAAATAAATCCAGCTTTTGCATGACGTAAGAATTATGACGTCAGACGATCTCTCCCACTCTTGAAATCGACTAAATTCGAACGTTATGAAAACGCACATGAGCTACAAATTTTAAAATACTCTTATGAAACTCATTAAAATATGTTGAAGAAGAAAACACCTTCCATGCGAATATCATTTTACAGTTTAATGTTTTACAGTGTTACAGTTTGTGAATCTCAAGAAGTTAAATGATGTCGAAGGTCAAAATGAAATGAAAAAGTGCTCCCAAATAAGTGTTTTGCTTTTCAGTGACCTTTCCAACGTACCAAACGACATATTATGGTATTATACGGTATACAGATGTATTATGTACGGAGAAAAATCAATAGTTAAATTAACTAAAAATTTGACCACTATCCAAGAAGATAATTTAGCTATATACTTTATCGTTAATCCAAATGTACTATAGTTATATTAACTATATTTATTGTTCTGATAAAAATTTAAATAGTTAGTACAACCACAAAAGAGTGAATTTTCTTCTACAAAATCAGTATGGATTAAAATAAACTCAGCCATTCTCCTCAGGACGAACCTGCTAATGTTTTTTGATATAACATCTATTTCTCATTAATTGTGGCATAAGAGATGTTTCATTAAAGTGGCTCACACTATATTTTTATAAAAGAAAGAAAAAAAAAATATATATATATATATATATATATATGTATGAAAACCCATCATATCTTTAGAATGAATGTTACAGTCAGAGTTTCTCGTAGAAATATTTGCGATTCTCTTTTGTTTTTAATCTGTAGTATAATTCTCATTATTCAAATAAGATAGAAAAAGTTCCAAATATACCACAGGCATTTTCATAGCGTGTATTTCAAGTTAAAATACTCCCCCCCCCCCCCCCCAAATAAGGTATTATAAAGGGGCGATAACACTGCAATTTACATGTAACTGAAACAAAGTATTATTGAATATAAAAGAAAATATTTATAAGGAATAAAACCGAAAATTAATGTCCACCGATTCATACGAAATAACGCGAGTGTGTCAGCGATGAAAAATAGTTTATTAAAATTTTTTATAAATAAAAAAAGTATCTTTCAGCAAGTTTTCAGCAGTTTTCTGAAAATAATAATACGGGACCTGACGTAAAATCTCCAAATTCTGTTTCAATTTAAAAAATAAAACTGTCTGTTATCTCACACACGCTTCTGTCATTATATTCTTCCCTTGTCTGTTCACATCTCACGAATAACCTAACGGCAGTTAAAAGTGCATAATATTTAACGTATTCAAGACTCATAAAACACCGAATTCCTACGCACGTGCTCAGGGCCGTTTCCTGGCATAAGCAGACTAAGCGGCCGCTTAGGCCCCCGCTGCTACTAGGGGGCCCCTAGATAGGCTCCCAGGTCATAGCTTAGTGGGCAAGAATAGGAATATAGCTGAAGTTATTATTAATATTATTGTTATTATTATTATTATTATTATTATCCTTATTATTATTATTATTATTATTATTATTATTATTGTCGTATTAATTAAAGTTTTTGTATGAGACAAATGTGATAAAACGGAGACGAACGAAACGTTTTGGTCGTTATGTGTAAATAACTATTGTGAGATCTTATTTCTATATTATTTAACTTTATTCTTACTATATGCTTATACTTTCCTATATTCTTACTATATGCTTATACTTTCCTAAATGCTTAATTTTTCTAGTATTGTAAAACATTATTTCACTAATTTACTAATTATTAAGAGATTTTGTAACACTTTAAAACCTAGGATTATTTTCGTTATGTTTTCAAGTTTATTAATTCTTTTCTCATCTTTTTCAGATAATGTGAATTTTGTTGGTTAAAACCTGAATGGTTAAACCTAAATGGTTAAAACCTAAAAGACTCACTCACCAGCTACAGAAACACAGGTTTTGTTGTAGCACAAGTCGTAGCTAGGGACATATGTGAGGAAATGAATGTGGAGGCTGTGCTGAAGGAGAAGAGGCTCAGATCCACAAAAAAGCACTTTGCTTACGAAGCTCCTGTCGAGCCTTAAAGAGGCTGGAAGTCAAATTTTTCAATGTGGTGGTGGATTGTGCCATCGGGTCAATAAATGAGAGATTCAAAACACTAGATGATGTGAGGGACATATTTGGGGTTCTCCTAAACTTCACCACAATGAACAAGGAAGACTTGTCCTGCAAGTGTGAAAAGCTCTCTAAGATACTGAGCTCTGGAGCTGACTCTGACATTGATGGAAGAGAACTGGCCCTCGAAATTAAGAACTTGCCGACTTTACCTTCACACAACATGACTGCATTGGAGCTTCTCTCCTTCATTCATCAGAAGCAACTGCAGGAACTATACCCCAATCTCTGGGTTGCACTAAGAATTGCCTGCACTCTACTTGTGACAGTAGCGTCAGCCGAGAGGAGCTTCTCTAAGATGAAGCTAATCAAGAACTACCTCAGATCATCAATGGGGCAGGATCGCCTCAGTGGCCTTGGCATCATAAGCATCAACCAGGGCGTTGGCAGGGAGATTTCATATGGTGATGTTATTGATGATTTCGCCCAGAAAAAATCTAGGAGGCAAAAATTTTGAAGATACAAACTGTTCTGTATAACTGTTAGCTATTACACGATTGTATCGTAGAGTTAGTAATTGTTTGGTAGTTGATAATTGCATTATTTTTTTATACATAGTTCTGTGTCATTTATTGTAAATAATGTATAAGGTAATTTTCAGGAATTTCGTGAAGAGTATTTTTTCTGTTTGTCTTCTGAAAGTACATATTTGTTGTTTTGGACATAAATGTTTCATTAAAATTGTTTTATAATTGTTTTTTATTAACACAGCCATTTTTTGTATGTGTGTGCTGAGGTGATGTAGTAAGGCGTGAGTTGGTGGATGGAGGGGTGGGGCCTCAAATGGGTATACTGCTTAGGGCCCCCTAATGGCTAGAAACGGCCCTGCTGACGAGCTTCTGAGAGATTTAAGAAACTACGGATATAAAATTTACATTAGTGCGATCTGCTCTCTTATATTCAACCTTATACGAGAGTTTCGTGTTGTGATTCCTCAAGGAGGTAAGATTTACAAACAACTTTGCCTCTACGATAATGATCGGAAATCCCAAACGCAAATAAAGTACATTCGGTACGTTAAGTCTCGGAGGGTTTGAACGCATGTATTACATCACCTCTTTTTTACTGTTCATTATATGGATAGTCTCTTACCCAAAGTGTCAAGCGGTTCTTTCTGAAGGAATGCCTCCGATATGACTAATGAGTGATTTGGTACATGACATAATTATGCACATGATGCACAGATGTATTCTAAACCAATTATTTCAGTAATTTCCTTCTAACTTGCCTATACTTTTTACTCAACGCTTTTTCAGCCTCGCCAGT
>JAJOZX010001068.1:132500-185000 GCA_023014485.1 Bathynomus jamesi | reverse complement strand
GTCTTATTTTCCAAAAACTTTTTAAACCATTTTCCTTATTGTGTAAAAGGTTTTACATTATTTTTTAAAAAATTTTTTTACTTAGGTTTCTTTAGTTATATATTATTGATTGTTTTCTCTCATTTTTATGTTCTGTCATTTAGTTACTGAAGATGGCCCCGAAGCGGACCGAACGAAACGTTTGACCAATAAATGTTGAGAGTCGTGTCTCTTGTCCTTATATCCCTGCTAAGGATAAGATTCCCGGAGAACTCTTCTATCGTTACTATATATATATATATATATATATATATATATAATATATATATATATATATAACTTTATAGCTCTACATTTCTGACATTTTTTCCAAACAATATGGAATCTACTCTCTCTCTCTCTCTCTCTCTCTCTCTCTCAACTCCTTTTAAGTAAATTATTATTATTATTATTATTATTATTATTATTATTATTTGTAGGCATTCCTTCTTTCCGCACGTACTGCTCAAATAGAATGGAATCCTCTTATTGATACGAGACATTCATATCAATTCGTTTACCTCTCAAAAGAACGTTAACGAATCAAGGCTTATTCGTGTCAAACGCATCCAAGTTTTGGAATGAATTGTCAACCTTTCTATGAAGGATATTCTCGCTCTTCGTACATTAAAAATTATAAGAATAATGAATTGGCAAAAATAGGAATTAATTCATGAACTTGATCAAGTGCTTATGAAGAAATGATATGCGACACTCACACGTAAAAACCTTAATAATGAAAAGTACCTTTATAAGTTATTCTCTTATTAATATACAGGGTGTTCTAAAATTACGTAGTAAATTTTATAAAACGCAGTATCTTAAAATTAAGCGATACTTAACAATTTTATTTGAAATACAGCAACAATAAGAAAAGCAACAATAATTGTTTATTTTAGATGTTCAAAGTGTTTTCCTTCAACTTAAACACATTGTTCACAACGTCGAACTACAGCTCGACAGACATATAAAAGTTTACTAGGTAATTTTAGAACACCCTGTATTTCTCGTTATACCTTAGTCTGCGAGTCTTTTGTTTTACAGATTTTAAACCTCTGTATTATTATTGTGCAGATAATTTGGGAGCGCGTTACACGAGCAAAATCGAATTTCATAATGTTGGCGTTTGACCTTATGTAAGTATATGGATTTCACATTTCGAATACATATTTCAGAGTTTCACTGAAAATGACTAACTTAAACTAATAAACTAACCTAACCCAAGCAGACCTAACTAACCAATCGTAACATAAACAGGCATAATGTAACCTAACCTAACCCAAATGAACCTAACATGACCTAATTTAAACTAACTTTTAGCATTGACATTATGCGCGTCGACATTGTGCATATCGACTTTGTTCTGCTACCTGTTGGAAGCTCGGTAGCTCAGTGATTATGGCGACACAATCTGAGTGGTTAGATTCTGCTTCGCTCCCGCCTGCTGGCTCCTGGGTTGGATTGAGTTGGCCCCTTACCCTATTAATGCTTGGGCTTAAGGTGCCCCTTGGGACACATTTACTCCGACATCCTGGAGAAATAAGCTTCTTGGCTGTTTATAGATTTTACGATTCAATTTGTGCGTCAAATACATTGGCTAAAAAAGACTTTTACGCTTCTCAAAGGCAATTTATAAATACATAGATTAACCTTTAACAGGTAGGTGGGGTCAGAATGATCCACGTCGATTTTTGAAGTCGAAATTCCAACTCAGCTATTGCCGCTCTCTACCTGATAATTTCTCCTTTCTTTGCATTTCCTACCATTTGAACAATATAATCTGATATAACTCAAAGCTCAAAGTTGTTTTATGTGGTATAAAAACATATTTTTGAAGTTTATTACACTGGGGTCATTTTGACCCACCCTACCAATTATGATAAAATTTTATCCTACCTGTTGAGGGTTAAAATATAATAAACTGAACGTAAATATTATATTACTTAAAGATTTATTTCTTTGAAATTTAAGCTTTATTATAAATAATAAAACCAGTCCAGTAAAACACATTTTTATTTTTTAGCAGATCTTTCGAGTGAGTTCACTTACCATCATCATCAGTTGCACATACTAAACCGTTCTTAATTTTTACAATTATAAATAAAATAAATATAATAAATGAAACAAATATAAATATTATAAAATTAACATATATATATTTAATTTAAATTTTCAGAAAAAAATTGTAAAAGAAATTATAATAAATACCAAATTATTAGGAATTTTGTAGAAAATTCATTTTAAAATATTGAAAATAGAGCGAGGCACGTAATCGTTTAATTTTGGATTTATTTTAAAAAGATGAATTGGTTCTAAAAGATAAATATCACGATTTTGACCTTTACGGGTCATTTTAAAGTTGTTACCACTCCTTACTTGGTGATCTTCACCGAATGTATGTTTTGTTATATTAGAATATGTAGGGTTACGAAGTAAGTTTCCGGTGCGGGTGCTACGTTCTCTACGTTCATCAATTCTAAAGTGAAATTGGCCAGTGGTTTTACCACTGCAAGATGAATTGCATTCATCACAGGAATGTGAATTGCATTCATCACAGAATTTCGTTTAACGACTGATGAATAAAAGATAATCCGGAAAAATTAGGAAAAAACTATCAAAGTTTATTATATTATTGTATTTTTTATAAATGTTTATGTATGTGTGTATTTTCTGCGTTGTTTAACCTCCTTCGTAACGGCAAAGGTTGTGTAACGGTGGAGACCTATAACTTAACGTGGGATCCGAACCAGGGGTCGCTACATTATCTGGGCGCAGAGGAAGGTTCCCCATTCAACTCCCACCACCCAGACCCAAAGTTGCATAACTTCGCTAATCGACGGAAAACGGCGATGTCGCGAGAATGACCACGACGTTCATATATGCAAGTATGCATGTACAGGGTGAGCCAAAAGTCTGGAAACATAGGACCTATGCGTTTCAATGCAAATATACATATATATGAATTTGCATTGAAAAGCACAGTTCCTATGTTTCCAGACTTTTGACTCACCGTGTATACATGTATGCCTGTGTATGTGTATGTTGTGTTACAAATGAAGAATCAAAATGAAATAATTAACATTGCAATTATCTTTCTTTGAACATTTGGAGAGAAATGAGAATAATGAAAATTATAAGTAGTAGAGCTTAAGTCTCTCCAGTTACTGAGTAGAACTTAAAGTCTTCATTTCATCAAGTTCGAACTTCATATTTGAAAAGAAAGACTCAAGATTAGACTTAGACTTAGATTGAAGACTACCTTATTAGCATCTTCTTTCAGCAGGAGTTCAGGAGTTACACTCATTCTATATACGAGTTGACGATCATTTCTGGTCCTCCTGACTAATTATTATTATTTCTCAACGTCCTGATATATATATATATATATATATATATAGATATATTCATTCTTTTATGGACATTTTCATTGAAAAAAAGTATAAACAAATAAAAATGCTTCAAGATTTCCAAATAATGTTTTTCCGACTTCCATTTTTAAAAATCTTTTCTATTTTGTGAGGGAAATCCTTAATAGGGCTTTTTCTTTTTTGAGGGGAAAGGGGAAAGAAGGTCGTATGTATATACATTGGGCTTTATTTTTAAATCCTAAACAGTTCGCTCTGAAAAATATTTTTATTGTATCTTACACCACATTCGTATCTGTAAAAGCCAAGTTATATCATATATATATATATTATTTTTTTTATTGGGGTTGTTTAGCCTCCTTCACAACATCTAAGGTCATATGACGGAGGGGACCTACAGCTTTACGTGGGATCCGAACTACGGGTCGCTACATAATCTGGGCGCGGAGGACGGTCTCCCATCCAACTACTACCCAGACCCAATGTCGCTTAACTTCGCTAATCTCCGGGAAGCGGTGTTACGACATTGGCCACGACGTTGCCCGTATATACAGGGCGTCCCAAAAAAATGTATACACACTTTAACAGCTGATAGCTCAATTGATGTTTCTTTCTTTCCAAGTTAAACCCATCAGAATTAATAATGGCAGTCAGACTAAGCTTTGAACAAAGGAAATTCATTCTAAAATGCTACTGGAAGTGTGAAAACGCAGTTGAAGTGCAAAGACAGTTTAGGAGGGAGTTTCAAACAGATCCACCAACGCGACTTACCATCACTCGAATTAGAGATAAGTTTGAAGCCGATGGAACTGTTCAGAATGTCCACAAGAAGCGTTCCGGAAGACCACGGACATCGACAAGCCCCACAAAGCAAGAAAGAGTACTGGAAACGTATCACCAAAGTCCAAGAAAATCTGTGCGGCAAGCGAGTCGTGAGGTAGGAATTTCAGAATCGTCTGTCCAACGCATTTTGAAGCGCTGTCAATGGAAAAGTTACATTCCAAGATTAGTCCATGCTATTAATGAAGATGATGATCCGGACCGAAGAGTGGAGTATTGCGAGTGGTACTTGGCACGATGTGGATGTGGATTGGACGAAGGGGTTTCGTAGAATACCCTCCGCGTTCACCAGACCTCACACCACTAGACTTTTTTTTATGGGGATACTTAAAAGACAAAGTCTACGCTATAAAACCTGCAACAGTCGCTGAATTGAGAGCAGCCATTGAACGAGAATGCACACAAATACCAAACGAAATGTTTCGTGATGTTTGCGATTCCATTGCTTCGCGTTATCAGCAGTGCCTGGACCAGAACGGACGTCAGTTTGACAACAGGCGTTGACAAAACAATTAAATAATGTCTGTAGATTCTATTACATTTTGAAAATGAAATGTATTTTAATAAACACTGCCTTTATAAGTATTTAAAGTGTGTATACATTTTTTTGGGACGCCCTGTATATATACCTTATGAACCTTATGTTGTTTCGTGCGTTGGTCTCTCTTTACACGGAGGTCAAGCTGGTGGCCCCGCCTCTATCCTCTATATATAGAGGATACACCACACAACAGTTTGCAAACAAGAGAGGCCATCACAAAAATGCGCTTGACTGTGTTACCCCACCCTCCATACAGCCAGGATCTGGCACCTTCAGACTTCATTTGTTTGGGCCAATGAATGATGCTATTCGTGGAAGAAAGTTTCAGAGTGACGATGAGGTTGTTGAGGATGTTCTTAAGAGGTGGCTCCAGCGGAACCCAGCGGACTTTTACCAGCAAGGAATAAAGGCCGTTGTTTCGAGGTGGAGGAAAGCCGTAGAAAAGGATGGAGACTATGTGGAAAAATAAAAACTTTTAAGAACGTTTTCGATCTAACTTTTCATACATAATAATGACATAATAATAATAATAATAAATGAAAATGTAACCCGAACCAAGTTTTCTGATCATAAGATAATCGATGTACAAATAAAATCTGAAACCAGAAGACCAAAAATTCGTTCGCGAGAGATAGAAAGAATATTTGACGGATTACATGGAAATTCAATGAAAGTAGATCGAACAAGTATAAATTCAGAATTAGTGGAAGTAGGTTGGGAATTGCCACCTTGCGGGAAAACTCCAGAAGACATTCTTGTGAAATAGAAAAAGAAACTAAATCTACACTGAG
Source organism: Bathynomus jamesi (assembly GCA_023014485.1). Lineage (NCBI taxonomy): Eukaryota > Metazoa > Arthropoda > Malacostraca > Isopoda > Cirolanidae > Bathynomus > Bathynomus jamesi. The sequence goes on along the minus strand of JAJOZX010001068.1, from coordinate 179,445 downwards.
CGGCAGCTAAATCGGCCCAATTGGAATATCGCGAAAAGCAAAAAAGTGGGCAAGCTTCTGTTTATAAAAGTTTTAAAATTCGAATATAGTCTATGAGACAACCAAATAACGAGACAAAACAACGTCAGCTCGAACACACTTGCTGTAACAAATTTTCGACTTCTTTTAAGAATTCGACAGTCTGACATTCAGTTACTCTTAGACTGCTAGTGGCACTTTTTTCTTCCACTAGTGGGAGTAGGCATTTGCGCTTAGTAACAGATAGACTTCTAATTCTTTTGGGTTTCAGAATTGGACATTTACAATGGATTTGAGTGCCGTGAACGTCGCAAGAGTCGTCGCCCTAATTGAAGATGGTCGGAGCCAGCGTTACGTCGCCGATGCGCTAGGAATTACAAGAACAACGGTTCGACATGTCTACCAACGTTATGTGGAGACAGGAGAGTACACCCGAAGACTAGGATCTGGAAGATGGCGCTGCAAGTTGCCCGTGACGATCGTTTCATCGTCTTGAGTGTTTTGCGAGATCGTCGCTTGACTGCCACAAACGTCCACAATGAGCTGGAAAGGTCTCGAGACGTCAGTGTATCGGAGCGAACCGTTAGAAGGAGACTTATAGAAAGTAGCTTAAATGCTAGACGTCCAGCAATGGGCCTGGAATTGCTCCCATACCACCGCAATGCTCGTCTTGCTTTCGCTCGTGAGCATGTCAATTGGACTATGGTCCAATGGGGACGAGTACTTTTGACGGACGAATCACGATTTAATCTTCGAACATCCGATAGACGGGAAAGAGTGTGGAGAAGAACAGGAGAAAGATTCGCCTGGTACACTTTTACGGAAAGGGTTGCTTTTGGAGGAGTCCAATTGACATGCTCACGAGCGAAAGCAAGACGAGCATTGCGGTGGTGTGGGAGCAATTCCGGGCCCATTGCTGGACGTCTAGCATGTAAACCACTTTCCATAAGTCTCCTTCTAACGGTTCGCTCCGATACACTGACGTCTCGAGACCTTTCCAGCTCATTGCGGACGTTTGTGGCAGTCAATCGACGATCTCGCAAAACACTCAAGACAATGAAACGATCGTCACGGGCAGATGCGCAGCGCGATCTTCCAGATCCTTGTCTTCGGGTGTACTTTCCTGTCTCCACATAACGTTGGTAAAACGTCGAACCGTTGTTCTTGGAATTCCTAGCGCATCGGGTACGTAACGCTGGCTCCGACCATCTTCAATTAGGGCAACGACTCTTACAACGTTCACGGCACTCAAATCCATTGTAAATGTCCAATTCTGAAACCCAAAAGAATTAGAAGTCTCCCTTTTACTAAACGCAAATGCCTACTCCCACTAGTGGTTGAAAAAAGTGGCACTAGCAGTCTAAGAGTAACTCAAAATGCAAGGAATTTGAAATATAAAAAATAGTCATATATTTTTTTGGGTTTTGGTTTCTAATTTCATTAATTTACGTAGGTTTGAGCTTGATAAAAATAACAACGTTTATTGAGAAAATAATTTATTAATTTCGAAACGGTTTTCCAACAAAAGAACTACCATCTTTTTCTTCTTTTTTTTAACATTTAGAATCTTTAGAATCTATATTGTATTTTGAAGGACTTTTTAGAATACTGAAAATACTCTGAAATTTTACCTCTCTCTCTCTCTCTCTCTCTCTCTCTCTCTCTCTCTCTCTCTCTCTCTCTCTCTCTCTCTCTCTCTCTCTCTCTCTCTCTCTCTCTCTCTCTCTCTCTCTCTCTCTCTCTCTCTCTCTCTCTCTCTCTCTCAAATTTAATGGCAAACATTTCACCACCTTTACACTGTAAAATATCTCTACTGCGATATTTTTTCATAAGCGTAGATGACAACTTACTTTCACGTGTTGATGAGCGAAAGCAAATGGTAAGATTTTTTTAAAGTAATGTATAGTTAGTGCGTTTGTGAAACATTTAAAATAAAAATGACCATACTAATATTATGCTGTACTATATAATATATTTAATATATAAAATAATATTGCAACGTAGAGAGTGCCAAAGTAACCACGGTGTCCTCAAAATATGGCCCGGTCATTCAAATGTGTACCATACAGTTCTTAAATTCTAACATACATCATACAAATTTCAGAGTATCATTTTGAATACAAAACAAATAACTTCACTAGTTTGCGCCTCGGTGGTGTAGTGGTTAGCGTCGCTGACTACGAATCTATCGGCCACGGGATCGAGACCCGGTGATGGCAGGCTGCGCACAGCAAAAACCCACCTGTTCATCCTACCCTGGGTAGCCTAGTGGTTAAGACGCTGGTGGGGCGTGGTTCGGGTTCTACGTTAAACTGTAGGTCTAAGGTGGAGTGAGAAGCTTGACCTTCGTCAGACTGAACAATTCGGGAAGCAAAACCAAGGTTAATCATGTTTGTTTTTGGAGTAAAAATTTTCCTACAGAAATTATTTATGAAAGCATATTGAAGTCCTTAGCTTTATCCTGTAAAAATTAAAGAAATTTTCCTCCACCAAATTAGGGTGTGCAGTTACAGTATTTGTTTGATATTATACGAAAATATTACGCTTCAAATGGACTTAATTAAATCTTATTTTTAAGGAAAAAAGTAAATTGACTGATGTGTCAGTCACCTAAATATTAGGAATGTTACCTTAGGAATGTTACCTAAATATTAGATATGTCGCCTAAAATATAAAGAATGTCACCTAAAATATTAGGAATGTCACCTAAAATATTAGGAATGTCACCTAAAATATTAGGAATGTCACCTAAATATTAGGAATGTCACCTAAAATATTAGGAATATCACCTAAATATTAGGAATGTCTCTTAAATATTAGGAAAGTTTTTCTTTATTTTTTACAGCGTACATACCGAGCAAGAATTTTAGGTGAAAGTACAGGGTGTGTATAAAATAAAGCAAGTGAAGAGATAAATCCGATTTGAACTGTTTCAGACTAGTTTCAATTTGTTTTGTAACTCGGTAAAAATATTTTCAACATCTCTTACAAACCTTACTATGGAATATACAGTTGTTATAAAGTACATGTAATAAATATTACTTGTCTATGTTCACTCGCGTTAATATAATTCAAATCGGATTTGTCTCTTCACTTTTTTATGTAGCAAAAAGGGGCCAAGGGCGATACTTGCGTTACTTTATAAACACTCTGTATTATATACAAATTGAAATTTTATCTTTTTATAAAGAATTTTTGTGTTTGGCGGAAAATAACTAATTTAAAAAGGCAAAAGCCAGGAAGCCCATTTCCCCACGATGTGGGGATGAGTATTGCCTCAAGGATCAACTTTAGCCCGAGCATTAACATGCTAAGCGTCCAAGTCAACCGAACCCAGGAGCCAGCAGGTGGGAGCGAACCAGAGCATCACCGCTCAGAGTGCTCCACCGACACCACTGAGCTACCGGACGCAAATAACTACTCTAAAAGTAATATGAGTATAATCAATAAAACATTAAGATGGTAGCATATCAAGAAATTTTCTTTTGAAAGAAAAAGGTTTCCATACAAATTCAAAAACAATATATATATATAAATTATATATATATATACACACACACATATATATATACACAGGGTGATTCAGCAAAGAGTACATTAAATTGGAGGATGAAATCCTTGGATAATTCTAAACCACAATGTCTCTATGGTAAAATGTCAGATTCTGCATAGTTTCCATGTTACAATACATTTAAGATGTTGTATTAATGAGAGTGAATATGAAGTGAAACCCCCGTAGGTTTTTGTAATCATTTATTCACAGATCTCTACAGTGTGACCCCTCTTTGTTACAACCTAAAGGAAATGTTCAAAGTTGCCCCCTTCTGCCTCAATGCAGGCATGTACACGTCGTACCATTGAATGTCTGACGCGTTCCAGAATGCCTGGACTATGTTTAATTTGCTCGCACCTGTCACGAACACGTGGCCGTAATTCCTCTCTTGTTTGAACCTCTGTATCATACACCAACGTCTTTAAATGGCCCCACAGGTAGGAATCCAAAGGGTTAAGATCTGGGGAGCGGGGTGGCCAGGGAAAGGGACCACCACGCCCTATCCACCTGTTGGGATAAAGAGTATCCACATATTCCCTTAATGCTCGGGCAAAATGTTCTCTTCTGGAACGCGTCAGCCATTCAATGGTACGACATGTACAGGCCTGCATTGAGGCAGAAGGGGACAACTTTGAACATTTCCTTTAGGTTGTAACAAAGAGGGGTCACACTGTAGAGATCTGTGAATAAATGATTACAAAAACCTACGGGGGTTTCACTTCATATTCACTCTCATTAATACAACATCTTAAATGTATTGTAACATGGAAACTATGCAGAATCTGACATTTTACCATAGAGACATTGTGGTTTAGAATTATCCAAGGATTTCATCCTCCAATTAAATGTACTCTTTGCTGAATCACCCTATATATATATATATATATATATATATATAATATATATATATATATAATACTGTTTCTGCTCATTAACCCTTTCATGCCGTATGGGCGCAAATGAGACCATCAAATTTTATGAGATTTTAGTAATTCTGGAGATATAAGACAAGTGGTTTTTTGTGGCATGAAAAGTAAATGAAAATCAGGTATGAAAGGGTTAACTAATATTTATGTCTTATGTTTTTAACAATTTACTCGTCTATTCCTTTTTTCATATTTTATTTTGCAAATTTATCTGTTTATCTTTCTTAATTTTACTCTGTTATGAACATCTCAAGTTAACCCTTTAACGCCGACCGTTGCCTTATGGCAACATGAAATTCACAATCGATTTTGAGCCTTACGATCTGAATATTAGAGGTCATTTTGGTTTGAACAGAAAAAAAAATTTTAAATAAAAATTTCATAATTCAAGTCAAGCATAAAAGGATTAACTTCCTTTTGTAACACTTACTTATTGCGGAAAAATATTATTTTTTTTTTATAAATAGAAAAGAATGTAATTAAAAACGGACGAGTTATTAGAACGCGCTATTGCGTCTTCAAAGTAAAACATAGATTCGTAAATTAAAGGACTTTGAAAAATAAATTATTCTGAATACGTACTAAATATATAATATATTTCATATAATATATATATATATATATATTATATATATATATATATATATATAATATATTTTATTTTTACTAAGAATGAAAAAAGAAATGTATCGCCTCCATTTTTAACGCGTCTCTTTTAGTCTGTTCACCTTTTTCAGCTAATTAAAAGTTCTAAAATGTCAAGTTTCCATCTTGCCTTTAGCACTTCCTCGAGACCTTTTCGTTGGCGGAAGTAATTGGAAGGTTGGAAGGTTTCTACGGTGGAATAAATGAAGAATGTTGGCGCGATCGTAAATATCCTTTTCCGTATAACTTTGGTTAACCTTGGTTTAGCTTCCGCCCGAATTGTTCATTCTGACGAAGGTCAAGCTTGTCACTCCACCTTAGACCTACAGTTTAACGTGGAATCCGAACCACGCCCCACCAGCATCCCAGCGTCTTAACGACTAGGCTATCCAGAGTATATTTATATAATCTTTTGTTACGAACAGTGTGCATATTTACCATATACTATATATATATATATATATATATATATATATGATGAATAAAACCACGAAGGAAAGGAAACACAAAAAGGTGCTCAAGCGCTTTCGTCTAATGACATCCTCAGGAGCACTGAAGTACATAAAAGGTTACGGCCTATATATAGGTTACAGAAAGAGAAAAATAAATAAATAAATAAATAACATACATACACACAAACATTATTATATATATATACACACATACATATCTACACACACATATATATATATATATATATTATATATATATATATATATATGCAATAAACGGAGAAGTAAAAATAAAAATTAAAAATTAAAAATTAGAGGATTAACAAAGAGGCATACAGATTTGTAAGGAAAAATATCGATTTTTAGCACAAGATCAAATGAATTATAAAAATACAAATTTATACTGGAAATCTGCCCGGGTTTTAACACTTTGTCTTTAGAGTCAAGTTTCGATATATATAAAAATAAAATGAAGATTAAAAGTTAATAAAGTAGCATACAAGTTTACCAAAGATTTAGCGTCCTACCCTTTTTATCTAAATTTGTTTTGAAGGAATTCAAAACAACAGGATCGAGTTGAAAAAGACCTTTGCTTATGTTGAAGTTATTTGAAAGTTGGATAATGGCAGACTCAAGAATATTTCTATTAACAATGTTGCTAGAATGAAATAAAACTGAAGCATTATTCCAGTCAATACAGTGGGATAACTCTGACAAATGGACAAAAAGAGCACTGGACAACTGTCCTGTTCTAACGGAATATTGATGCTGTTTTATACGTGTGTGCAAATCCTTTCCCGTCTGACCTATGTAAAAGGAATCACATTGTTTACAACCAATTTTATAGATAATGCCTGAATTATTGGTAGGGCTATTTTTTACTATGATATTTTTCACAATATTGTTATATGAAAATACTACATTAATATCCAAAAGTTTAAGTACATTAGCAATGCCTAAAAAGCCTGGGAAAAATGGAAGTACTAAAATATTTTTTGACAAAGTACGAGTGTTAAGTACGCTAAATCTTTGGTAAACTTGTATGCTACTTTATTAACTTTTAATCTTCATTTTATTTTTATATATATCGAAACTTGACTCTAAAAGGCAAAGTGTTAAAACCCGGGCAGATTTCCAGTATAAATTTGTATTTTTATAATTCATTTGATCTTGTGCTAAAAATCGATATTTTTCCTTACAAATCTGTATGCCTCTTTGTTAATCCTCTAATTTTTAATTTTTAATTTTTATTTTTACTTCTCCGTTTATTGCATATATATATATATATATGTATGTGTGTAGATATGTATGTATATATATATATATATGTTTGTGTGTATCTATGTTATTTATTTATTTTATTTTTTTTTCTCTTTCTGTAACCTATATATAGGCCGTAACCTTTTATGTACTTCAGTGTTCCTAAGGATGTCATTAGACGAAAGCGCTTGAGCACCTTTTTGTGTTTCCTTTCCTTCGTGGTTTTATTCGTCATAAATATTTTTCACGTGTTACTTTCGTGAAATAATTTTCATATATATATATATAATATATATATATATATATATATATATGAGTAATTAAAGTAAAAAATAGAAAATAATTTTTTAACATTGCAATATATATATATATATATATATATATATATTATATGATAAACCCACAAGGAAAAAGAAAATGATTCCAAGGCCTTTCGTGTATTCAGAAGTACACCTCGTTAGGGTTTACATCATTCATTCATTTCACGTGTTTAATTGTGAAATTCATCCCATGTGTGTGTATATATATATATATATATTATATAATATATATATTATATATATATATATATATTATATATATATATATATATTATAAGTGAAAATGAAAATGAAAAAGATTTTTGGCAGACCAATACTTCATATGCAGGCCTGGATTAACCATTAAGCAAAATAAGCACGTGCTTAGGGCACCAAGGGAAGGGGGCACCACAGAGAAAACTTTTTAAAATATAAATAAAGTTATAAGTAGGCAACAATAAGCATTATTTTGCATCTTTTGATCCATGTATGTTGAAATGCTATGTATCTTCAAGGTTAGAAAGCAATGGAATAAAAGATGTTTTGTTTCGTACAAATAATGATATTTCTTCATTAGAATTTCTTTTTTCAAAAATTGACCACCAACATCGATTTCTGTAGAAAGAATCGTTTTCAATAAATTTTTGTATTTGCATTTTTCCCTTATAACAGTTTTTTAAAAAATTAATAAAAAAGTGTTGAAAATTTGCATTTTTCCTGTTGCCCTAGTTATAAGTAAATAATTTGCTTATATTGCTTACTGCTATTTAGTGTTAAATAAATAAAATTAAAAAACAGGTTATATTTAATATAGTTGTGGGGTCTGGCCTGGGGGATGGCCTGGAAAAAAACTGAATTTTTAATCTATTATTTCACATTCAGCACTTATTGAGTCTTAATGTCTTGTCAGTTAGACAATGGAAGGGTCGAGGGGGAACCATTGTTGGGCTGTGCTTAGGGCATCAGTTGGCCTTAATCCGGCCCTGTTCATATGACAAATAGTACTAATACAAAGTGAAAAAATATATAAATAAGATAAAATAAAACTACAAACACTAATAATAGAAATACAAACAATGAGAAATAGTCTGTCGACATTAAATGGAGCAACAGACAAACATTTTCCTACCATGAAGACCATAGCTTGGATGACATATGACAGGACTGATGATGAATATCTTGGATAATTGGGTTAGTTGAATTTTTAATTCTTTGTATTAAACTGTACTGAGCACGTCTTGTTACCTCCAGGAGACTCGGGACATTGTGGTTAGCAAACAGCTGCGAAGCTGAGATTCTCGAAGGTAACTTATGCAGGAGCCTGAAAGATTTAGGGTTCTGCCAGAACCTTTTTTGTAATACACTCAGAATTGCTGCCGTATATATATGTTAGTGTAGAAGGTACGAAAGAGTGTTTTTAGCATTACTTGTACAAAATCGGAAGTTCCCTATAGCCATTTTAGCTAAAATTAGCACAGAGGCTTCCATATTGTTTTTTTTATACTGTACCTGTTATCAACACAGTAAACAAAGACTTCCCTCAACATTCTATACATAGAAATATTATCTTCTATTGCCTCAAATCATTCCAAAAAGAAGTTTTTAAGACCATTTCCTCTCTCTAAAGAAGTTATGTATCATTAAAAGAAGTTATTATATCATTTGACAAGAAGCTTTCATACCCAAAAGAAGGAAAAACTTCTCCTAGAATCTACCTTCAAAAAGAAGTTATGCGTTCTAAATTTAGGTTCTATTCTGAGTGAAGGAGCTGGTGATAATTTGACTCAAATACTAATACAAGTGTGACCACTGTATATGGTCGTACATATGTAAAACCAAAAAGCATCTAAACTCTAGTATTTATGAACATTTGGTTAAATCAGTCCATATACCAACCAAACCCTCAGCAAACCATCTAATTCTAATATACGTAATGAAGCTCACAACAGCAACCATCGAATTTCCAAGTCAGATTTCAGTATAATCGTTGATCTGATCTTATACTTAAAGTAACAGAATCTCTTTTTATTTACATGCTGAAACTAGATCTTAATTCTGACGAGTCATCGATAGATCTGTTTACTTTAGGCATTACTCTGTACTTGTAATTTTTTACTAATTTTTTTTTAAATTTTACGTCAGTTATTATATAAAAAGTTTTGTATTTGTTTTAGTATTGGTTATTTTATCTGTTTTTAGCCCTGATGATGGAATCAGTGTGTTCCGAAATGATAGTACAATAAAACAATGTAGGATGTTTATTACTTTTCTCGTGTGCCTTTTCATCGTTCGACTGCGTTTTCCCCGCAATCAACTACTCGCCGATATATACTGTACACACACATATATATATGTATATTTGTGGCTGTAGGTGTGGGTTGCGCGCGCGCGCGAGAGAGAGAGGGAGAGAGAGAGAAAGAGAGAGAGATGGTACATACAGTACAGTAAATCCCAAACAGATATTAATTTTTCAAGCTGACAAATGAACTATGAAAAAATATTTTTCAATGTTAAATTTTCAAAGTAGTTTTATTGTTTTTTAATGTGATTAATATCTCTGTTTCTTCATTTGACAGGATCATCTCTAATTAGAGAATGACTGTACAGATTTTATCTAAAAATTCAAGCAATAATATTAGGGCCATTTTTAAATGTCAGTCATGCGTCAAAGTGATGTTACGTCATCTGATAATAAACTTAACATTAAAATAAAATTTAATTTTTGATTCAACGATTAAAAATTTTTGTCCCAAAAAGTTTAAAATAACAAACTTTGAATACATTTTTTTGAACCTTCTAAAAAATAACTGAAAAAAAAAAATTACAGAAAATTATTTTGTCACTTTGACACATCAACTTTGAACGCCGATTTGAAGAATCAACACTGATAAAGTTCTGCAATATTGATAGTGGTGTAATTTCAATATTTTATTTTTGTTAGAAACTCAATTCTTGTTTTTTTTTTTTATTTATTATGAAAATTTTCACAACGCTTCATCAGTCTTTCAAAATCAGTGTTGACACAAAACAAATAAATCTTGTTACCTGTTATCTTGTGTTACCTGAACACACACACACACACACACACACACACATATATATATATATATATATATATATATATATATATATATATATATATATATATATATATGTTACAACTCAAAGTTTCTCAGGGGACCATTCTATGTTACACACAGACCATACATGGAACAAGGAACTCTTCTGGGAAAATTAAATTCACTATAGTCCGAATAAGTAATGGTAAATGACAAATACTATAGTTTTTCTTTTTCATGATGGAACATATATATATATATACAGTGGCGCTCATAAGTATTCGTACATAGTAATAGTTCAGTTATACAAAAACGTTTGCATTTTAACTTTTTTTTTTATTTTCCTCAAATTCTTTGATGTTTTACATTAAATTTACATTAAATTTGTTAAATTTTTTCAAACGAACGGTAAACTTTTCATAACTATCCTATGTATGGTACAGTACTTTAAAAGATAAGGACGAATATAGCTGAAATATTTCTCTGTACGAATACTTATGAGCGCCCTGTATAATACAAGTGCTATTTGTGTCGTAATTTGAATAAAATCCATGTTATTCCGAATCAAAGAACGAACCAAAGAACTAAAATTGCATACCATAAAATTAACAACAATTGAAGATGAAAAAAAATAATAAAAGTAGATAAATGAGAGCCCTGGCACAGCGCTTAGGAGTAAATTTAATGAATGAGAATGATTCAATCTGTTTTAAGTTTATGAAGTTAATTTGTGTTTGTTAAGCGAACCAGTCGACGATTCTTCTCAAAAATAACTTCGGGTCGATGAAGTGAAAAATATTCCTCGTGAGACTGAAGAGTAAATTCGGTCTTTGATTCTCCTGTTATGTAATCAAGGCGGAACGTCTTTTTGATTAAACCGAGCAAAGGAATCTAATTAAAAGGTAGAAAAAGTGTGTGTGTGTGTGTGTGTGTGTGTGTGTGTGTGTTGGCTAGATAGATACACATTTCATTTACGAAAACTGTTCGCGTATTTATGCAAATTTCCTCATCGAATGTTCTACGGCAGCGAAGCAGTGAAGCAGCCCTGCATTTCTCTTGTTCGCCTTCCTTTGTATAAGTTGTACTTAATTTGTCTGTAAATTTTGCTGTAAAAAGAGGTAAACCAAACTGCACTTGTCCCTGTACAAAGAAGCATTTAATATAACACAATATGACACATATACAACAGTATTATATGTGTCAAAACTGCATTAAATCTATAACTACCTATAAAAATTCAAGTGTATTCTGACTTTGGTAATAGTGTATATATGGTACAGTAGTTATATAATATACAGTATATAAAATAACTGTATATTGTATATAATTGTATATTGAATATTGTATTGCATACAGTGTATAAGTATGATTATACAGGGTGTTTCACAACTGGTCTGCCATACTTTGGGGGGTGATTTGTGGCGTGATATCGAGTAAAAAAGTTAATACAACAGAGGTGCTATTTCCAACCGTTGCGGAGCTACGGACGTTTTAAGGTGCACGGAAAAAATAAACAAGAGTATTACTCTGATGTATTTATTGGTCGTGCTGATCCAATATCGTGGCCCCCCCTAGATTTCCGGGCCTAACCCCGTTAGATTTCTTTTTATGGGGCCTTATGAAAGAGATGGTCTACAAGACCAAAGTACAAGCGAGAGAGGAACTTTGCGTCGGATTATGGATGCCGCTGCTTACATACGAGAACACCCCGAAATGATTCAATGGGCAGTGGACTCTTGTTTGGAACGAACAAGGCTGTGCATTAAAAATCGAGTCGGACATTTTGAATAAAGTGTATCTCATAAACTGTAGCAATACTCGTAAATACATTAGATTCATACTCGCGTTTATTTTTTTTTCGTGCACCTTAAAACGTCCGTAGCTTCGCAACGGTTGAAAATAGCACCTATGTTGTATTAACGTTTTTACTCGATATCACCCGACAAATCACTCGCAAAAATATGGCAGACCGGTTGTGAAACACCCTGTATAAGAAAAATAAGGTAGTGAAAAATAAAGTAGATCATGTGTAAATTTAAAAATAAACAAAGTATTTAACTGTACATAATTTCCTATAGTCTCACCCCATTCTATGCCATTCCCACTTATGTCATTTTCATTTCTATCCAAGGCCTTTTCCACTTTGGTCCGGGTTAGGTTAGGATTGGTTAGGTTAGGTTAGGATTCGTTAGATTAGATTAGGATTGGTTAGGTTAGATTAGGATTGGTTAGGATACGATCAGTTAGTTTTTCGATTGGTTAGGATACGATAAGTTACTTTTCGATTGGTTAGGCTAATGTTAGGTTAGGGTATGATTGGTTAAAATAAGTTAGGTTAGGAAATATTAACTATAACCATTTGGCGCCGTTTCAACAACGAAAACATCGTGTCCCAAATCAAGACACGCTTTTGTCAAATGTGAATTTTTCACATTTGGTCATATTCACTTGAGGACCGAAAATGGGACTGGGAATGGCATAGAATGGAAAATGGGAATGGGAAGGGCATAGAAAAGGAAGTAATCTTTCCCACAATCAGGAAAATTGTTGTCATGACTAACAAAATTTTAAAAAATCGCAGAAGTAAAACATTTTCGCCATTTTTAACAGAGAATTGATCTTTTGATTGTTGTGGTAAATTCCCTCACATTTTTCAAATAATATTTTGACACTACATACGTACACCCTACATGCAAATCCAATTTACTGTACATCTCACCTGACGGTGCAGGTGTCAAAAGCTCTTTTGATGAAAATCGATCGGAAGAAGCGACTGTCAGTGTAACCATTTTGTTATGAAATAAAACAATCCATTTTTTTCTTTCCCTTAAAACAACAGATGATTCTTACAGGGAAGTTCAGTTATTTCGTGTTACACATTTTCACTTATACTGTGCTATAAAGATAGATTTTTATGACTGTAACTGTAATTTTACAGGACATAAACTGATACAGCTTACTGTAAGTTCGTTTTAAATTCTTATTTTAAAATTAATAATTTTTATATTTTGAGGAAATGTTTTTTTCATTTTATTAGATTTAGTAAAATTTTACTTAGCGAGATCAACTGTTGGCCCTTGCCAAACGGGATACCCCTCATTAACTGAAAGGTTCCATTCGCAAACAGAAGTTTACTTCTTCCCCAACCCTCTACAACTATCTAACACCCAATTAGCCCCCAGACAATTAAGGGTTTGTCATTTTTATGATTATTTTATCGTAAAAATCTTACCTATAAATGTTACTCTATTCCAAGTTGGTTTTTACGTGTTAAGTTGATAATGAATTATATAGTCTATGGTAAAGAATTATTGTAAATTTTAAAGCATTTAATTGTGAGTTCGTGTTAAACTTATTTATTTAATGCAATATAAATCATATAACGTTTATATAACATTCCATTTCCATCACAATGAAAATGTCGGTCTTTTGAATTTGAACTTAATCGATTTTAAGGGCGGGATAACGCATCTGACGTCATAATCATTAACATTATACTAACGTTGGAATTTTATTCCTAATATGTATTTCTCTATATAGAAAGAGTTCCCTTGGCTCGTTTAGTTTCAAGGTTGAATTCAGATTGTGAAGACCCCGGGTTCGACTCTCCTTCCGGCTCCCTACTCTGTGTTTGCTCGGACCCAGGTGAATCTCAGAGATCGATTCCACCGCAATCTTACCTTTTATATAGACTCGCGCAGTGACACTAGACTTTTCATCGAGATTATAAACAAGCAGTCAACGAACACTCCTGATGATTAATTTGTCTTTGAAATCATGAACAGTGACTCATCAAGGACTCTTGATGATTCATCTTTCAATATACCTTAGTATTAAGGTATACATACTGAAACCAATGCGAAAGAGTGTGTGTGTGTGTGTATATATATATATATATATATAATATATATAACCTTGGTTTAGCTCCGCACGGCCCTAATTGTTCATTCTGACGAAGGTCAAGCTTGTCACTCCACCTTAAACCTACAGTTTAACGTGAAATCCGAACCACGCCCCACCAACAACCCAGCGTCTTAACCACTAGGCTATACAGGGTACCCATTTATCTACCAACCACTTTCTTTATTGTGTGGAAGGATGAACAGCTGGGTTTTGCTGCGTGCCGCCTGCCGTCACCGGGTCTCGATCCCGGGGCTGATGGATTCGTAGTCAGCGACGCTAACCACTACACCACCGAGGCGTATACATATATATATATATATAACTTTCTCCCTATACATTAGCGTTTCATGGCCAAGTGAATAATGTAGCGGCTCGCTTACCACTGTAGTAAGTTAAATTTATTTCTCATGTATTTAATCTAAAATGTAAGTTGTTAGTATGTTGTTCTTGATTAACATAAAATTGATATGCATGTAATTACACTTCATTAACGGCAAATAAATTGAAATTCAACTTAATTGACATTTCCTCCAGTAGATGGCGCCACTCACTTCAATTAAATTATTTTCAAGGAATCAGTTCCACGAAAAGTATTTCATCAAACAACGAAGTTTGATGAAAATATTGTCGTCAACTGAGGGCACTTGGTCGATGAAAGAATTTTCAACAGCTTGATGAAAATTTCAGTCTCACTGCATAGACTGGCGTGAGATTCGAGTAAGAATTAAGACGTTACAGCATTATTACGCTTTCTTGACGGGGCGTTGTATAAACGCCTGATTAGACGACGTTTCACTCATCGTCCTCTAATTTGCAGTGTACAGTGTAATTGCTAGTTTTAATAAACGATTATGAAATGTTTTATCTCACGTCTAAATTAATTACGTTTAATTTATTGGGTATATCTATAAAGAGGCTACAGTGATTCGTGTCCCAGTAGGGGAAGAAAGTGGTTCCTCCCTACTCAGGGGTACGTCGTGACCACGTCTCAACATCTCTCCCCGTCAGATCAGCAAGGTTAAGCAACGCTGGATCTGTTAGGAGTTTAGATGA
Source organism: Bathynomus jamesi (assembly GCA_023014485.1). Lineage (NCBI taxonomy): Eukaryota > Metazoa > Arthropoda > Malacostraca > Isopoda > Cirolanidae > Bathynomus > Bathynomus jamesi. The sequence goes on along the minus strand of JAJOZX010001068.1, from coordinate 164,277 downwards.
TGTAATGACTAGTAATTTGGATCCCATGTAGAGCTATAGGTCCCCCTCTGTCATATGACCTTCGCCATTTGGAAGAAATTTAAACAATCCAAACATTAGTGTTCCTATATTCAAGTCTAATCAGATGCGTAAGCTAATTTTACTAGGCGAGCCTCTCCAAAGAACTATAAAAGCTTATTGTGGCTGTCCTCATGCAATTTCATTTATTTCTACAACTTACCCCGTTGCACTCATTCAAATGTCCTAGTTAAATAACCTGTCCCAGTTAAATAATCTCGGTTATTAGCCACGAAGTATTAATCTTTAATTCCATATTGTTGTTTCATTTTACTTCTAAGTAATTGTAAAATACTATCAAACACTATTTTTATACTTAATCACATACCCCATGTCCCGCTGCATATCAGCTCTACTGTTGAATAAATGGGAGTCACAATGTTCTGAAACCGTTGTACTTGAAGTCATCGCTGTGTATATTGTACAATGTACACCCCTTTTGTGTGATATCATTTACTTTCTTCCGTAAAATGAATACCGTCGTGTGTCTCAAGACGCATCATACACGATCATGAGATGTTATGGGCCACACAGCAGTATTTACATTTACGTCTTTAATCATCAGGTTACTGAAGAAGCAAAAGGAGAACTTTCAGTCTTTGTAAAGAACTCCATTACTTGATATTTTGACTTCCCTGACGTCCATTCTATTTTGTTTTTCAGTCTTTGCACCAATCAGGAGGAAACTGTAAACACCAATCGACCAGGGAAGTACTCCAGAGGGGACGTTAGGCAGGAGGGTTTCTCCTGTCACTACCCTCTTTAGCTGATCCTTTTCCGTGTCCCAACTACCCTGTGAGCAGTCCAGCATGCTCCCTAACACACTTATCCCCCAATTTTTTACTACACATACATGCATTTTACACACTACAAACTGTTTTAAAAATTTATATTTAAAATAGGCATCGTGAGCCTCGAAGACCTTGATTTTGGCTCTCTTTCTGACAGTAAAACTGGTGGCCATTTTTGAGGACGCTCGCCCTTGGCCCCTCCTTTCTACATAAAAAAAAAAAATCATACGGATAACATTTACATCATTAAACGCGAATGAGTAGTGTATGTTTCCTCATTTCTCGTAATCATCCTCCGTTTACATTCTTTTACATCACCTTAGAATTTTCTATTTATCAGAGGTTCGTCTCTCCTCTCTTTCAAACGTTTTACTTATTGCATTCTTACCCTCACTTTTCCCTCTGACCGTATCATTTTTTTCACATACACCCAATCCACCACTTCCACAACTGTTTACAGTAATCGCATTTCTCAAACATTCAACCTTAAGCTCATTGGTATCACCCGAGAGTGAGATATCCGAAAGTAAGAATCTCCAAGGAAGTAATTCTCAAATCGATTTATTCCCATTTTATGCCATTCTCATTCTCATCCGGTGCTTTCCCACTTTGGTCCTGGTTAGAATAAGCTATGCTATGTTATGTTGTGTTATGTTATGCTATGTTACGTTAATGTTAGGTTAGGTTAAGTTGGGTTAGGAAATATTACACATTCTCATTTAGCGCCTTTACCGCGAACACGAATGGGAGTGACATTCTTTCTCAAATCAAAAAACTTTTTTTCTCAAGTCTGGATCTCTCACTTAGTACGTAGTCAGTTATGGGAATGACAGTGAGTTGGAAGTAATTACCTCGTTAACATCTTCAACACCATCATTCCACCAAACATCACTCCTCCAAAGTTCATTTTAAAACTCGAAATTTTTGCTGTATTTAATTTTCCAACGGACCATATTTTTCCTTCATGTATATATATATATATATATATATATATATATATATATATATATATATATAATAAACAGGAACACCAGAGAAAATACAAACATTCTTCAAGGTTTAATAGTACCAACGTTTCGGAATGCACTAATTCCATCTTCAGGGCCTAAATTCAGACCTAAATTCTGACGAATCATCGATAGATCTGCTATGTTTTGGTTAAGGTACTAGTTTATTTTATTTACGTTTCAGTTTTAATGTTTTTACTTTTTATAATTTTAACTTTTTAACTTCACATTTATTTACCTTTTGGTTTTAAGGTTTTACATTTAATTAGCTACTTTTTATAATTTTTTAAGTTTATTTTAAATTGTTATTAAGCAAATTGTATTTTGTATGTGATTTAGCATTTTATTGTTTTAGCGCTGAAGATGGAATTAGTGCATTCCGAAACGTTGGTACTATTAAACCTTGAAGGATGTTTGCATTTTCTCTGGTGTTCCTGTTTATTATTAAACTGCGTTTTCCGCGCCACCAATCAATAGCCGATATATATATATATATAATATATATATATATATATATATATAATAACCTCGTTAACCTCGTTGTAGTTCCGTGTGTTGGTCTTTCTTCACACGAAGATCAAGCTGGTGGCCCCGCCTCGAGGCCTGGCTTGATGGAGAAGCGAGTTGCTCTCGCGCTCTCTACCGCCATAGCCAGGTACACCCAGCTCATCTGGTACCATCCTGAGCCAGGCCTCTAGTCTTCTTTTGAAGACTTCAACTTTCACCCCTGTAACGTTTCTGAAGTCCTTTGGAAGCTGGTTAAAAAGTCTTGGCTCCCTGACAACCAAGCTATTTTCCTATATATACCTTTCAACCTTTCAACCTTTCAAATGTTCCGTGCGATGATTCCTCACTTCATGAAGGTCAAGCTTGTCGCCCCTCCTCTCGAGTTGGCCTGGTGAAGTAGTGAGTTGGTTTCTTGTACTCTCCACTTCACATAGCCAGGCACGCCCGGCTCATCGGGGATTGTTTTCAGCCAGGCGTCTAATCTTCTTTTGAAGATGTCCACCGCCACCGCCAAACATTATATACATATAGGGTGTTATCAAATTATGTTTCATAAATTAGTATATATATATATATATATATATATATATATATATATATATATATATATATATATACATTACATTCAACTGCAAAGAACACGCAGTATAAATAACGTAAAGAACGACGCTTGTATAGGAGATATTCCGCGCAAGACGAGAGAGAGAGAACGAAACAAATGAAAAAATGAGGTAACCACCCGGAATCGAACCCGGGATCTTCCGATTGCCGGTCAGATGCGATACCATTACACCATGGGCCTCACTCTTCTAAATGCCGTAATTCTTCTACATACTCGCAGAAACCAATGCCCCAAGGGGGCACCTCCCGCATGCCGTAACATTATATACATTCAACTGCAAAGAACACGCAGTATAAATAACGTAAAGAACGACGCTTGTATAGGAGATATCCGCGCAAGACGAGAGAGAGAGAACGAAACAAATGAAAAAATGAGGTAACCACCCGGGAATCGAACCCGGGATCTTCCGATTGCCGGTCAGATGCGATACCATTACACCATGGGCCTCACTCTTCTAAATGCCGTAATTCTTCTACATACTCGCAGAAACCAATGCCCCAAGGGGGCACCTCCCGCATGCCGTAACATTATATACATTCAACTGCAAAGAACACGCAGTATAAATACGTAAAGAACGACGCTTGTATAGGAGATATTCCGCGCAAGACGAGAGAGAAGAACGAAACAAATGAAAAAATGAGGTAACCATGCATGCGGGAGGTGCCCCCTTGGGGCATTGGTTTCTGCGAGTATGTAGAAGAATTACGGCATTTAGAAGAGTGAGGCCCATGGTTTAATGGTATCGCATCTGACCGGCAATCGGAAGATCCCGGGTTCGATTCCCGGGTGGTTACCTCATTTTTTCATTTGTTTCGTTCTCTCTCTTTCGTCTTGCACGGAATATCTCCTATACAAGCGTCGTTCTTTACGTTATTTATACTGCGTGTTCTTTGCAGTTGAATGTATATAATGTTACGGCATGCGGGAGGTGCCCCCTTGGGGCATTGGTTTCTGCGAGTATGTAGAAGAATTACGGCATTTAGAAGAGTGAGGCCCATGGTGTAATGGTATCGCATCTGACCGGCAATCGGAAGATCCCGGGTTCGATTCCCGGGTGGTTACCTCATTTTTTCATTTGTTTCGTTCTCTCTCTCTCGTCTTGCGCGGAATATCTCCTATACAAGCGTCGTTCTTTACGTTATTTATACTGCGTGTTCTTTGCAGTTGAATGTATATAATGTTACGGCATGCGGGAGGTGCCCCCTTGGGGCATTGGTTTCTGCGAGTATGTAGAAGAATTACGGCATTTAGAAGAGTGAGGCCCATGGTGTAATGGTATCGCATCTGACCGGCAATCGGAAGATCCCGGGTTCGATTCCCGGGTGGTTACCTCATTTTTTCATTTGTTTCGTTCTCTCTCTCTCGTCTTGCGCGGAATATCTCCTATACAAGCGTCGTTCTTTACGTTATATATATATATATATATATATATATATATATATATATATATATATATATAGGTATATATTCAGGACGTCAAAGTGAACAAAAAAGTTCCAGTGAACATAAATCCGCAATCGCTTTGAGGACATTTCAGAACCTTCACCTATACCTACAAGTGACTGCAGGAGATATTTGCCAAACATTAAGACTAAGATGGATGTCCAGCCCTCAACTGTACGTCATACTTTAAGAAAGAATGGTCTACATGGAAGAGTTGCACGAAGAAAACCTCTGCTACAAAAGCGCACAAAGAAGCTCGTTTAAAGTACTCCAAGGATCATCAAAATGATGGAGTTGCATTCTGGATGAAAGTTCTTTGGACAGACGAGACCAAAATCGAATTATTCAGGAGCAACGAGAACAGTAACTTTGGCGAAATTCAAATACTGCATTCGAGGAAAAAGACATCCTTCCTACAGCTAAACACGGTGGTGGTAGGTTGCTTCTTTGGGGATGCTTTAATGCTTCTGGTCCAGGAAAGATTGTTGTCAACAACAGTATTTTGAATTCGAAGAAATATCAGGAAACTTTAGAAAAAAAATGTATTGCTTTCAGTTCGGGAGTTGCGAATGGGTCGCAATTGGGTACTGCAACGAGATAATGATCCAAAACACAAAAGTAAGAGCACCATGAAATGTCTTCAAAAAGAATTTCAAGCTTCTCGAATGGCCCAGTCAAAGCCCAGATCTCAATTTAATCGAAAATTTATGGTTTGCTTTGAAAAAAACTGTCCGCAAGAGAAACCCTTCAAATCTGAATGAATTGCAACAATTTTCTTTAGAAGAATGGGTTAAAATTTCTACTAAGAATGTCGAAACTTTGTAGAAAAATACCCAAAACGAATCACTGAAGTCAATGAAGCAAAAAGTGAACACACAAAGTATTAAATAACTTTGCGAATAAATATACGAAAACTTTTGCATTTTAACTTTTTTTTTATTTTCCTCAAATTCTTTGATGGTTTACATTATATGTTGGAGTTAAACTAACTTTTTTATTTGTTAAATTTTCCCAAACGAACGGTAAACTTTTCATAACTATCCTATGTATGGTACAGTACTTTAACCCTTTACTGGCTAAATATTTTGTAGGGTTAAGTTATGAATTTGTGTATTTGAAAGGTTAGAAATTTGTCCTTTTGGACAGTAAAGGGTTAAAAGATATGGACGAATATAGCTGAAATATTTCTCTATACGAATACTTATGAGCGCCACTATATATATATTATATATATGATGAATAAAACCACGAAGGGAAAAGAAACACAAAGGGGTGCTCAAGCGCTTTCGTCTAATGACATCCTCAGGAACACTGACGAAAGCGCTTGAGCACCCCTTTGTGTTTCTTTTCCCTTCGTGGTTTTATTCATCATAAATATTTTTCACGTGTCACTTTCGTGAAATAATTTTATATATATATATATATATATATGATGTGATAAAAATACTCATTCTCAAACAATGAAATTCTAATCTTAAAAATATGGTGAGAGAATAGAAAATAATTAAATCCAAGATAAAAGATGAGATCCGGTAAATATTTTCCATTCATTATTTTCAAAGAAACTAATTTTTTTTTAACTTTTAAATTAGAATTCATATCTTTGTTAGCTCTTCTTGACTTCGTTCTTTTTCTTTTGACTGTTTATGCAAATAAATTTTCTATTCGTATTTCGTTTTTAGTCCCCAATACTTACGCTTTTATTCATTTCATAACCGAATTTTTGAAAAAAAAAAAAAAAAAAAAAATTTTTTAAATTGATTTTTGGATTTTGCTCTTTAGATTCGAATTCAAGATTTGGAGTATTTCATTTTAACTCGTGTCGAGGAAGTAATTTCAGGTTCCATTAAAATTTAGAGGGGAAATTAATTAAATCTTAACTGTTTGAAAGACATTAGTTATTATTTTTTTATATTAAGAAACTTTTGAGGGGGAGCTAATACATTAACGGATCTAATTAAAAATCTTTCAAAATGTAATTGGATAACTTCGCATTTTCTTCGGAGGGCAAATAGGTTTCCTGTCAAAAGTTTGTTTTTAAAGAAAAAAAAACTTTGTTTTAATTAGCGAAATTTTACAACGACAAAAATGAAAAAAATTATGTTAAACAAATTCAAAATGTGAAAGAGTTATTGGTTAAAATGATTGTTGAAAGGAAAAGTCAAAAAGAAATATTCGTTTTGTCTCTTTTGGACTAAACTGCCCAACAAATCTCTATTGTCTAATGATGCAAGCTCTCTCTCTCTCTCTCTCTCTCTCTCTCTCTCTCTTCTCCTCTCTCTCTCTCTCTCTCTCTCTCTCTCTCTCTCATTATATATATATATATATATATATATATATAATATATATATTATATATATACTCGTATGTGAAACGGTATTAGGCGGGGCCTATGAAAATACGAGGACTTCAGTTCTTGAAATTAACAATTTGATTAAAGAGCTAAAGACAGGTTCCATCACAGGTATGGATGACCTGTCGAATGAGCATTTAAAGTATGTTAATGAGGTCATGAGTCTTCATATTTCATTATTGTTCTTAGCCATGTTTGCTCGCAGTTATATTCCCGCAGTGTCTGTGAGAGTATATATCACATCCCTTTTCAAAAGTAAATACGAGGACATTCTATCCATCAAAAAGTATAGGCTTATTGTTGTTGCTTCCTGCTTCTCAAAACTACTCGAGAAACTTTTGCTACGCCGACTAAATTATTATTTATAGACGTCTCCTAATCAGTTTGATTTTAAAAGGTCCCATTCAACTGACCTGTGTATTTATGTTTTGAAAGAGTTGTATTTAGATATACCGTCATTAATTCAATTACTGTATTTATAGTTGTTGTTTTTCATATAAGCATATGATAGAGTGAATACAATGTTCTATTTAAAAAAAATTAGAAGGCAGGAGTGTTCCACTGTAGGTTTTAGATATATTGAAATTTTGGTAGGCTCACCAAATATTTATGGTTAAATGAGGCAATGTATTGCCCGAATGTTTTGGTTTCTTATGCGGAGTTACAAGGAGTTATAAGAACAAGAGGAAGCCTCAAAGAGCTTTCGGTCCACTCTGGGAGGTTCCTGTTGTTAAATTAGTGCATTTTTTAATTATTCTAGCAGCAGTAGAATACGAGAAAGAAAAACATAAGGCTCTCTCTCCACACTCCGCTCCTTCTCCGCCAGAGGCGGGTACGGAAAAAGGTTGAAGAAAGTACTTTGACTCTGGAAAAGTAGCCAAGGAAATTTTAAAGGAAACAGGAGAATAGAAAAACTAGCTTTACAATTATACTTTACGTTGTTTAAACGTTGTATAATATATATGTACTTGATATCGTCACAAAGTCAGACAAGGTTCCTTGCTCTCTCTCTCCTTTGCTGTTTAATGCGTATATTGATGGATTAATTACTTCTCTTAATGAGGCAAGAATGGGGTGTTGTATAGATAACATGACGATAAACAACTTGGTCAATGCCTATGATATGGGATTAATAAGCCCTTCGGTTAAAGGTCTAGACCAGTGGTTCTTAACCTTTTTACTACCATGCCCCCTCTAGGAATTGGTCCTTCCCTCCACGCCCCCCTTCAATCAAAATAACATTCTCAATAACTTCTCAATATTAGCCCATGCTCTCGTTAAGAGAATAACAAATACAATTAGAGAAATTCCTGTTTCTAGGGGGGCGCGCCCCCCCGGTTAAGAACCACTGGTCTAGACTCTATATCACCCTATAAAACTCTACGAATTATGTTCACAAAAACCATGACACTAATTTTAATGTTACTAAAACTAAGGTTATGTAATTCCATCCTAAAAGATCAAACCAAAAGGCTAATATCAAAAAAAGAGAGAGAAAGACGAAACAATAGAGCAAATACAAGAATTAAGTACTTGATCAAACTGTCACCAGCAACTCGATTGATGACTCAGATATAAGGAAACAATACCGAAGTTACTGTGTTAAAGCAAACATGACAATAAGAAACTTCAGATTCTGTACAAGCGAAGCTAAAGACACTCATTTTTTTGTACTTTCTGCACTAATATTTATGGGCAGCAACTCTGGGTTAATTATTAAAAAGGTTCCTGCAGAACCCTCAGTCTGTTTTATAACAGATCTTTTAGTTTGCTGTATAAGTTACCTCCAAGATGCTCAGCCTTTCAAATGATCGCTAACCGCAATGTTTCGAGTCTCCCTGAGGTAACAAGATGCGCTCAATACAGTCTAATATGAAGAATTCAAACCTCAGACAGTCCATCTGTCAAAACTATTCATCAGTCCTTCGTTATGTTTTCTAGATTATGGACTTCTTTGTATGAAAGTGTTTGTTTTTAGCTTCACTTAACACCTGCATTGGCTTTTTCATTACATATATAGTTTTATTTTTATTTTTTAGTATCAGCTTTGGGTAATTTTTTTAATGCAAGAAGGAGGGGGCCAAGGGCGTTGCATATATGCGAGTATATATATTTTTTTTTTCGAAAAGCCATGGCCTTTTTCGAAACCCCTGTGGGTATGAGTATATATATATATATATATATATATATATATATATATATATATATAATATATCGGGTGCGGCAAAGGTAACGCCCTTTTAATAATTGTATCTTTATAGTTTTATACAGTATAATTTTTTAGTTTTATATTGTATCATTTTGTTATTTTTTAGTTTTTACTGAGAAAGTACTTATTATTTTTCTTAAATGCTGTATTTTTCTTAAAAACCTTATTATTTCTCTTAGAATGCTGTAATTGATTTATTTCCTTCAATAAAAGAGAATAAATTAAAAAGGGCGTTATTTTTGCCGCACCCATATATATATATATATATATATATGCAATGCAGTCAACTAAAACAAAGATGAGCGGATTAGCAAAGGATTAATTAACCCTTTGCAGTCCACTGTCACTTTACTGATTTTGTTCTGGCTAACGCCAGACGATTTTATACAGTCTTGGAAAATACCTCGGTACGATAAAGGGCTAACAAGTACCTGATTAAAGAGGAGAAGGTATTTTAACAAGGTATGATCTATTTTATAACTGTAAAGCAAAACACAGATTAATATTCCAACGAATGTTAAATAAGAAAATAAGAAAATAAAGTACAAATGGAATCACCAAAAAAATATTCGCCCTTGGCCCCTCCTTCTCTCATAAAAAACAAAACAAATAAAAACCCCTCACTTAATATTGGAATTCACAAAGGCACCCAATAACACACAAGTCAAAACTCAAAGTCTGTTAATCGAATTACGCCTGTTTGCGGTTGGAACTAAAATTATTATTCTTTCCTTTTAACGTCCTTCAACCACGAAGGTGTAACACCACCAACCGGGAGAACTGAGGCTTCATCTCTTCGTAGTTATGGTCGAGCCGAATAAATATCAAACAGCGAAGTCGTCACATTTTCCCCTTCCTATTTTTGTCTGGCGAGGAACAATTCCTCAGGAATGAATTTAACTATAGATTATGATAAAGTGTTAGTGCGGTGTGCCATAACACGTTTAAAGAACTAATGAAATAATTCTCTAATGAGGATCATTATTTTAAAAGAGCGTAGGGAAACTGGTCAGACCTATAACTCTTATTTACTCCATCTGAAAACTCTAATTTTTACGAAGATAAGAACTGATTATGTATCGAAAATGTACAGTTTTAAGAGATGAATCGTCGGGGATCGTACGCTTTATAAATCGGTCAATATTCGCAAAAACCTTTAACTGAAAAATGTATTTAAAATCTGATTCAAAGATTCGTGTGAGTCTACCTAAAATATCCGGATGATTAGTGAAAGCACTTCTAGATAAAAAAAATATATATAAAAAAGTTAAATATTTTTGTACAAAACACTTTCTCGAAAATAAAAGTTTTTAAAAACTAAAAGAATTACGTAAAATTTTATATTAACGAAACGGGTTCAATTATGTTTATCGAAAAGTCACATTAATTTCTTTGTTGAACTTTAATTTAAGCTCTTTATAATGTTTAATTTCTTTGTAATTTGAGTTTGATAAGTTCTGAAGGCGACAATATAGAGCGTCAATTGTTTCGCAAAATTTACGACGGCAGTGACGTAATTTTTTGTACATAAGACAGCAGTGACGTAATTTCTTGTACATAGGACAGCAGTGACGTAATTTCTTCTAGGACAAATTTACGGCAGCAGTGACGTAAGTTCTTCTAGGACACCGTCGGGATTACTTTCAATCTACGCATCCAGACTCGTTTTCCAAATAATGAAAGAACAATTTCGAGTATTTTCGTTTATGACGTGACCTTCTCAAGAAATGAATAGTACCGTAATTACAACGAAGTCTGCCCCCTTATTTCCCCTGTGGGTGTGTAACATATATATATATATATATATATATATATATATATATATATAATATATATGTTAGTATAGAAAGTAACCATGTAATGACGCGAGTTGATGCTATTATTTTCCATTTTTTTTTTTCATTATTTTACATATTTCGAAGCGAGAAAGGTTGCGGTGAAAGCTGTCACCGTAATTAATTTAATTGTATTAAGGTTGGTAATAGTAATGCGAAGCTAATTTAAACTCTGTAGCAAAGATACAGAAGGGTTATTTCTGTTTGCTTCCCTTGTTTATTTGTTTTCATCAACTGTCGCATTGTCAAATCAGAAGTTGTTTGAATTCTCTCTTTCAACTTGACTTCTTTATTGGCCCTTCCGAAGAACGTGTTTGAGGGGTTTGGGGGATGGAGGGAGCTTAACATATAAGGACACTTCACAATAGTTATTAGTGGAGACGCGGAATGTTAAGGAAGGGCGATTAAACTCTATCTTTTCCCGAGTCAGGAGGAGAGTCTGATCTTTTTTGTGGACCCCAAATTTAAACTAGATTTTCATTTTGCTTTACTATTATAGTAATAATTTATAGTAATAATTACTAATAATTACTAATAATAATTACTAGTAATTACTAATAATAATTACTAATAAAAATTATAGTAATAATTTTAGCAAAAGAAATATCCTATTTGCTATTGAAAGAGTACCACATCGTCGATATAAAATGATGATAATGACAATGATGATAAGTGTATATTTTAGGCATCAAATTTGCTACCATTTATACACTGTGGATCTTAAAGTATTTTAACATATACTTTAATAATGTTAAAATTGTTGCTTATACTTTGACTTAATGCTACTACAACCTCTACCATTAATACTATAATAATAATAATAATAATAATAATAATATAATATAATAATAATAAATAATTTAATTGCACGTATTACTCAAGTATTCTTTTGGTCTCAACTGAAGAGAATTAAATGAAGTTTTTGTTCCTTAGAAAATTACAGATTTTACCGACTTTCTCACACTTTTCATTCTGAAAAATTAAATAATAAAAACACTCGCGATTTAGCAGTGAATGAAGTGAAAGTAAGGTGTGCTAAAAAAGCAAGCAGCATCTCAAGAAAGTATATTAATACCACGTTCTTTCCATATGATTTACGGCTTCTTTTATTTTCTTGGAGAGAAAGGATAATGTTTTTGTGTAACAAAACTGTTCACAATCGTTGGCGTCATCATAAATTTCTCTACATTTTTTCCGATCACTCTCGTAAAGCTGCTTCGCTTTTTCGCCTTCTTCACACGCTCATTTTATGAACACCCAAATTACTGCTTATTAAGAATTCCTAAACTATAATCAAGTAGTGGCCGTCAAGTGGAGTAATACGCCACCTTAATTGACTGAGGATCATATATATATATATATGTGTGTGTGTGTGTGTGTGTGTGTGTGCGTGTGTGCGTGTGTGACAGAGAAAGTTGCAATAATGCTAACTAAATGTATATTTGCACGCCGTACACAATATACGTCGCACGTCTTATTCATACATAAATGGAAATAATTTTCCTAAATGTTAAAATACAAACCACACGAGTATATTTTTAATAAATCTTTCCACTCAACGTCAGCAGCGAAAGGCGTGCAAGAATTGAAGCAGAGTATATGAAACCACGTTTCAAAAATACATTTTTCTTCGGTAGAAGTTTTTATAATAAAAATTTGCATACCAATTTATCAACATTAAAAATTTCTTGGCAAGTTTTTACACCAAAGTTCCGAGGTCGTAAGCTTTATACTTATATTGGCCTTCGTAAGCATAAATTATTATTATTATTATTATTATTATTATTATCAAATAGTAATTGTTAATATTAATTATTTAGTGTACAAAAAAAATAAAATACGTGTAATTATAGTTTTTTATAACAAAAACAACTAAAGAGGAAACTTAATTCTAGGTCCGAAATAAAAAAGAATTAAAAAAAATCCTTTTATTGTCTTTTATTAAAAAAAAAATGGAAAAGATCTCATTTGAAGCTCGAGATTGAATTAGATCTTGGAATGCGAGGAAATTCATTTATCATTAAAATCTGCCTGTGAAAACACCTTTTTTTTTTTTTTTTTTTTTGGTGGCAGCGGAAGAAATTATACTTTTATCGCTAGAATTATTATTCTTATTCTTGGAATTTTAATTATACATACTAGCAAAAATACCGCCCTACAGGGCGGTTTTTGCTATTTCCTGCGGAAGGCTTGGAGCCCTCGGCCAATTACTTCATCTGGTAAATGAATTTTCTTACCTCAAAAAAAAGAACACTTCATCATAAACTTATCTTTATTTCATTACTGAAGAATCTCCTTGTAGACATAATTGTCAACAAATACTCCCTTTTCATTTCTTTCTGTCAGGACTTTCAGCAAAAGATCGGCGCTACTCCCCGATTTCGCTAGATCTGCTGTACTTGGGCATTCGGCCCAAACCGAATCGAATTGTGGGCCTACGGCGTATTTTATTTTGAGCATCATTCCTATCCCTCTCACCTTGGGCCTCAGTAATTGGGGTGCCTGCGGCGCCCCAATTACTGTCGGTTCAATTATTTGGTCACTAAAACTATAGGAAAGAACGCAGCCATAAAAATCTAAAGCTTCACAAATCTTGATACAGTGAGCTCAAATGTGAAGCTTAAGATTTTCATGATTGCGTTCTTTTCTGTAGTTTTATTAACCAAATAATTGAACTGACAGTAACTGGGGAACCTGCGGCCCCCCAATTACTGTGGGTTCAATTATTTTGTCAATAAAACTATAGTCATGAAAATCTTAAGCTTCACAAATCTTCTTGACACAATGTGAAGCTCAAGATTTCCATGGCTGCCTTCCCAATTACTGTCGGTTCAATTATTTAGTCAATAAAACTATAGAAAAGAACGCAGCCATGAAAATCTAAAGCTTCACAAATCTTGATACAATGAGCTCAAATGTGAAGCTTAAGATTTTCATGATTGCGTTATTTTCTATAGTTTTTTTTTGGTTACATATATATATCGCACTTACCTCCATTATAATATAGCTATAACATATATAACGTATTGCGAAAAATGCTCTGTATGGATTGGTCCACAATTAACCCACCCCTTATATCTCCAGTCTAACTATAGAGTAGATCAAGTCTAGCCTAGAGGGGTCAGCCTAGAGATTCCGGAAATGGTCCAGAGCGGGCAGATAAATTGAGGTCCACAGTAGGATTCCTCACCAAATTAGGTTAGGGCAATCTACCTTCACCTTTGTTAAGCTATGAGTTGATGCTGGGTCTTAGGCCACAATGTAGGCCTAACTTGTCTGACCCAGCTTAATTTAATGTGATTAATTTGCTGGGTTAAAAACACAATTAGTCACTTACTGTTAGTTATTAGAGAGTCTCTTTTCTCCGGTTGTGTAATTGTCGAGAGCGTACTTGCTGGTGGGGATCTTTTTCGTTGTCTGTTCTCGTCCCTTCTCCGGTTCCGTCCTTTCGCCCTGTTCCTCGTTTTCGTTCCCCTTTGTTCTCCTCTTCGCGGGGCTTTTTCCACCAGCGTTGTCTTGGTTTTTTCCTCGGTTGGTTGAGCGGTAATGTATCTTTATTACCGAGCACGCTCTTCTCACACAGTATATAAATACTAGTGTGGAGAATAACTCTGGTGAGCAACCAATTGGTTTCATCCACCCAGTTATTGACATAAAAGGAATTTAATAATTGTTAGATTAACTACCTACCTACTCAGTGAACCATTTTCGTTACCTCCCAACTACCCACTCATCAGTTTTCCATATACTGTGGGCCCCGGGAGATAAATATTTTGGTGTCATTGTCACCAATTTTTATGTCTGAGTGTAGACTAGCTAACTATTTGACTGTAAATGCCTGTTAATCTGATTAACAGTGCCTATCCTCACCTTCTCATGGAGAAGGTGTAGCATTTAATTAGAAGAGAAAATATACATCCATAGGATGAAACTGTCTATGGTCTTTACCATAAGAAAAGAAAAATGAAAGTTAGAAGATAAAATTACAATTCCCCAGCATCTATTTTTTGTTGTAAAAATAGTCGCGCCTTTAATGCTGTTTGTCGCTGAGGTCTTGTGTCTGTCAATGTTGTAGTAGGATGCGTTACCCCTCCTACTGTCAAAGGAATAGTTACTGGAAGTTCAGTGTCTCCAGTTGTTACTGTCAGTGGAGAAGGTTCTCCAAAGTCCATTGTTTTGGGTCCAGACTCTAAAGGGTACAAAAGAGAAATGTCTCTTGTTGTATCACCCGTTGAAGTCCTTAATTTGACCACTCTTGTTACCCCGTCTGCCCCTGGTCTGAGTTCTGAAACTCTAGCCAGAGGCCAGTATTGTCTTGGAGTACTGTCATGTATGAGAACAAGGTCCCCTACCTTAATTGTGTCAGACCAATCCTTCTTAGACATTTGTTTATGTCTCTCCCTTAGACCCATCAAGTACTCAGTTTTCCACTGTTTAATGAAATGAGCTTTAACTCTAGTTAAATGTTGTAACTTAGTCTGGAGCTCATCATGTCGTTGAGTCCAGTTTGGGTCTTCTGAAGAGTCTATATTGTAGTCCGGCAGGAGACTAACTTGTTCCCCCGAATCAAATGATTTGGAGTTAATGGTTCCGGGTCATTAATGTTGTCACTCACATAAGTGAGTGGTCTATTGTTAATGATGTTCTCAATCTCAGCCAGGAGAGTGAGCAACCCAAATAAGTGTATCTGTTTTTTGCCAATTGCTTTCTTCAAGCAATTCTTTACTGTTTGTATATTCCTCTCCCAGATAGAACCATACCAAGGAGAGGCAACCGGAATATACTTCCACTTTATGTTTGAATTTTGTATATATAATTGTGTGATTTCATCGCTTAACAAGTCGTGGATGACTTGTTCACCAGCCTTGAAATATGTAGCATTGTCAGTCCAAACTGTCTTGGGTACTGAATGTCGTGCACAGAATCTCTTAAAGACAGCAACAAAAGATTCTGCTGTAAGGTCCTCCACAACATCCAGATAAACAGCTCGTGAGGCAGCACATGTAAACAGTACAATGTACATTTTTTGTTCAGTGTCACCCACCCCTACAGTCAATGCTCCTGTATAGTCAATGCCTACAGTCTCAAAGGGTCTGTTGAGAGTAACTCTCTCCTCTGGCAAAGCAGGAGGATTTGGTTTCCTATAGGGCCTAGCATGAATACGCCTACATGTGACACACTCACTCAGGACTGTTTTAACAGTGATCCTTCCCTTGGGTATCCAATAAGTTTTTCTTAATGTAGTTAGTGTCTGTGGTACCCCCATATGATATACATCATTGTGTGTTTTTCTGATGATTAATGTTGTCAAATAGCTAAATCTAGGTAAAAGGATTGGATGTTTGCTTTTGTATGACAGTTTTGATTTGTCTAATCTCCCTTTACACCTTAGAAGGCCTTCCTCATCTCTGAACAAGTTTAGATCCACAACTACTGATGGTACAGGTTCTTTTGTTTGTTTCCCATTAGTTAAGAATTCTAACTCTTTATTGTACTCTTTTTGTTGTGCATGGCCTATCCAGTATTTGGTTGCAACTTCTGTATAATTATGATTATTTTTATTTAGCTGTTTGTTAATTGTAGTTAAACAGTTGTGAGCAAACCTCAAACAGTAGGCTGTGACCCTGACAAGTTTACTGAAATCAGAATACTGTTCATAATTAGTGATTGGTTCAACCTTTTCATTTGAAAAGATTAAATTTAATGTCAAGTTAACTTGTTCCACAGGCCATTGGTCTGTATTACAGAGCCACTTAGGTCCCATAAACCAAGTTTTGTTTGACTTCAACAACTTGTAGGATAAACCTCTGGTCAGAAAGTCTGCTGGATTTTGTTTAGTTGGAACATAGTGAAAGTTTACTTGTAGGCTTTCGTTAGCTTCAGCTATTTCTTTTAGCCTATTTCTTACAAAGATATTCTTACTATTAATGCTATCATTCCGTATCCAGGCAAGACAAATCTGACTGTCAAGCCAGATGTGGATATGAGTTATGTTCACATCATGGTAAGCATCCTTAAGCAATGAAATGGTTTTAATGGCTAATGCAGCAGCCAATAGTTCCAATTGAGGTATGGTTCGGGTAGGTTTGAGAGGTGCAACTTTCCCTTTTGCATAAATTAGATGACTTTCTGTAGGGCTTACAAGATACGCACAGCACCCATAAGCTTGTGTGCTTGCATCAGCAAACACATGAAGTCTCTGGGGCTTATCCCTAAACCCACAGCACCTTTGAATTTTAATGTTCTGCACTTTTGTTAAATCAGCAGCTAACTTCTTCCAAGATTTTTGATTTTCATTTGTTATTGGATCATCCCACCCAACATTTGTCCTCCAAATTTCTTGGAGGAGAATCTTTGATTTTATTGTTGAAGGCAGGAATAGACCCATGGGATCAAAAATTTTGGAAGCCTCTGATAATATTTGTCTTTTAGTATTTGCTTCCTCATCAAGTTTAAAACCTTTAGTACAGATTGAATCATGACTGTTAGAAGTTGCATCCAAATACCAGTTCATACCTAAAGTTTTAACTCTGTCTGATGGCTCAGTAAGACCATTATTATCCTTTAAAATCTTTTTGTTTAAATCCTCATCATTTGAAATCCACTCTCTAAGTTCAAAGTTACCTTGTTGCATAATGTTTTGAGTGTTCATAGACTTCAGATAATTCAGATTTTGTTGTTGTTGAGCCTATTAGATTGTCTACGTAAAAATGTTCCTTAAGGAAGTTCAATGTTAAAGAGTTATTAAACTGGTTTAAATGATGTCTAATTGTCAATGCTAATAGGCTAGGTGAGCAATTGGCTCCAAACAATACAACATTAAATCTATAGGTTATGAACCCTTTATTCAAATCAAATGGATCCTTGAACCATAAGAACCTAAGTTGGTTCTTATCATATTCATTTTTAAGATTTATTCGCAAAAATGCCTTTGAAATGTCACTTTGTACGGCATATTTGTCTAACCTGAACCTCAGTAAGATCTTCACAAGGTCAGAAATGAGATTAGGACCCTCAATCAGGCAATCATTCAAACTGTGTTTATCACTGTCTTTGAGGCTACAGTTATATACTACTCTGAGTTTTGTTGTTGGGGCATCTTGTCGATAAACCCCCCTGTGGGTTAAATAATGACAACCATCTTTTTTAAAAGGGTTATTTGTTACTTCTTCAATGAAGCCTTTCTGTAGCTGTTCTTTGAAGACATCACTGTACTTTTTAATATTATTATCTTGTTTGAGTTTTTTCATTACTTTATATAAATGTCCTTTAGCTACTTTGAGATTGTCTCTTAAAGTTGGACAATTTATTTTCCAAGGTAACTCAATAAAATAACTATTGTCTTTGCACTGAATGGTGTCTTCAAATCTTTCTACCATTAACTGATCTCTGAAGTTTGATTTGTGTCATGTATACCCACAGATTCTAGCAACCATAAAGTTTGAATTGCCTCATCCAAAGTTTCATTTGATAATGATGAATTAATGTTCTCAGTTGAGATAATATTATTCAAAGTGTTGCTATTCTTACAGGTGTTATGTAGGACTGAGTTGAGGCACATAGTATTTGTTGGTCATGAACTGTTTTGGTTTAGGTCTAGGTCGTATTTGGATAGGTCACCCAAAGGGGCTATCCCTGATGGAGTCTGAATAGCTATACCATTACCTATCTCTACTATGCCCTTATGAATAAGATTAATATAATCTGCCCCTATTAACATTTCAATGTTAGCTACTGTGTTGTTAGTGATATGTCTATCAGCTATTTTGTAGTGTTTTCCCAAATGATTATGGTTTGTTCTAGTTTGGGTATAACCAGTTTGTTTTGTCCTACTTTAGAAATAATAACTGCTTCAATTTTCTCTAATTTATTTTCTAAATGTAGTTCCACGTCAATTGTCTTATAGCCATTTTTGTCCGAGTTATCCTTAACAAAGGATGCAATATTGAGTTTTTGTTCATTCGGGTTTGGTGTCAAACCCAATTTATTAACTACATTTTGTGAAACAAATGTTTGTTGAGAACAACAGTCTATAAGACATCTCACTGGAGTAGTGCTACCCTCACTATTCACTAAGTCCAAAGTAATAGTTGGTAAAAGAATCTCAGTGTTTCTTGTTACGTTGTTTGAACAAACAGAATGTCCCATGAAAGTGGCATTTTCTTGATTACCTTTGTTTGGGGGAGGTATCTTTTGAGTTTGAGTACTATTGTTTGGACACTTTGGTGAATCACACATTGATGAGACATGTCGTAAACTTTTACAAAACTTACACTTGAATCTTAACCTAGATTTACAGTCTTTCTTATATGTCCCTGGCCAGTACACTTTTTACACAGGTTCAACTGTTCACATCTTTTAGCTCTTTGGTTAAAGTCTGAATATTTGTCACACCCAGTACCAGAGCTGGGCATTTGCGGCATATTTTGCGGTACTGCGGTACTTGCGGTACCACCGCACTACCACCCCGGGCCCCCATAACGCAATACCGCAAAGGATCGCTGAAAGTACCGCAGTACCGCTACCGCATTCAAATTTCCGCGTACCGGTTTGGTACCGGTTTGGTAGTGCAGCAGTACCGCAGTACCGCAATATGCCGCAAGTGCCCAGCTCTGCGGGCCAGTACTACTGTGTTCATTACTTGCACAAAATTTGCAATGTGGTGTGTAAGTTGAGGCAGCAGTTACATTAAAGTTCTGTAATGTAGGTGTTCGTGTATTACAGTTGGTCACATATGATTCTACAGTATCAAGTTTTGTCTGTTTGGCTGTAGCTAGTTGGTCTCTGGGAACAGTCTTTGGTTTATCCATAGTCTGGGTCTTATTTTGTGGTGGAAAATCTCTCAATTTGTAATTAGTTAGGATATTGGGGAAGTGTTTTCTTATATCTTCCAGATTAGGATAATTTTCTCCCGTCTTTAGAATTAAAATATCTTTAACCCTCAAAGGAAGGCACCTAAGTACTATGCCTTGTATAATCCAAGATGAAGCTTTAATATCTATCTCATTGCTAACTAGTTGTCCTATAATAGCTTCTAATTTTGTATAAAAATTTTCCATATCACTATGGTTATCTTTTATGGGTGCAAATTCAAAAATTTGTTGAGATAATTCATATACAATCTCATCTTTATTAATGTAATTACGTTTTAAGAGATCAATAGCTACTTCATATGAATTCCCTACGGCTGGTAAATAGGCTATCAGGTTATAGGCTGGGCCTTTAAGGAAACTAGTTAAGTAGCTAAACTTTTCAACAGTTGAAATATAAGGTTTATTACCTATTAAATTCTCAAATTTGTCAATGAAAGATGGGAATTGTACCGTGTCCCCTTCAAATGTTGGTACTAGCAAAATGGGTAACTGAGCCCTCAATTCTTGTGACTCAGGATTTAGCATGCCACTTAAATTTTGTTGAAGGTTAGCTCTACTTTGATTAAAATCAGAATTAGGTTTTTTTGGTGTTAAGTCAGTCAAACGAGACCGTAGTCTCCTTATTTGCTGTTCAATTGAGATTACCTGATCATCATTATCAGCGTAAAGGTCTATCAATTGTTCTTCAGCCATTTCGGATTCAACTAACTCTGAAATACTCTCATTAATGGCTATTATTTCCTTCTTTTTAGTTTCCAATTTAAGAATTACACACTCTAAATCTTCCTTACCTGGTTGTGTAATATTGTTAAAAGTGTTCACAGCCTTTGTAACAGCTCCCAACTTTGCCCCCCTTTTCTTTTTTAACTTTTTCAATTCCGCACTGTCCATGTCTAAGTCAAAATTGTTTAACTGGGGATCGTAATGAAATAGAGGACAAGAAGAAATTACCAGAGAAGAGAGAGCACAGACAAAACAGTCAAGTTTAAATTTGGTTTAATCCCCACCAAGTACTTATGTGTCACTCAGGTCTAAGCTTATAAGAGAATGAGACTCCTTCAATGTAAATGTTTCCTAGTTAGGCCCTAGGTTGTAGACCTAATTAGGCTTGATTAGGTTAGGCTTAGGCTAGACCATTTAGCCTAATTCTGCAATTTTTGTTAAGTAAGGTTAAGGTTTGTAAATTCCCCACACACGGACCACCAATGCGAAAAATGCTCTGTATGGATTGGTCCACAATTAACCCACCCCTTATAACTCCAGTCTAACTATAGAGTAGATCAAGTCTAGCCTAGAGGGGTCAGCCTAGAGATTCCGGAAATGGTCCAGAGCGGGCAGATAAATTGAGGTCCACAGTAGGATTCCTCACCAAATTAGGTTAGGGCAATCTACCTTCACCTTTGTTAAGCTATGAGTTGATGCTGGGTCTTAGGCCACAATGTAGGCCTAACTTGTCTGACCCAGCTTAATTTAATGTGATTAATTTGCTGGGTTAAAAACACAATTAGTCACTTACTGTTAGTTATTAGAGAGTCTCTTTTCTCCGGTTGTGTAATTGTCGAGAGCGTACTTGCTGGTGGGGATCTTTTTCGTTGTCTGTTCTCGTCTCTTCTCCGGTTCCGTCCTTTCGCCCTGTTCCTCGTTTTCGTTCCCCTTTATTCTCCTCTTCGCGGGGCTTTTTCCACCAGCGTTGTCTTGGTTTTTTCCTCGGTTGGTTGAGCGGTAATGTATCTCTATTACCGAGCACGCTCTTCTCACACAGTATATAAATACTAGTGTGGAGAATAACTCTGGTGAGCAACCAATTGGTTTCATCCACCCAGTTATTGACATAAAAGGAATTTAATAATTGTTAGATTAACTACCTACCTACTCAGTGAACCATTTTCGTTACCTCCCAACTACCCACTCATCAGTTTTCCATAGTATAGTTCCGGAAAAAAGTTCGCCTAGGAATATAAAAGTTCTAAACAACAAAAAATTACTAATTGGTAATATTTTTTCTGACATTTTTGACATTTTTTTTTATTTCTGGTGACATTGATAAAGTTTCAAAAATTGATTAGTAATTTTTTTGAGCTTTTTAGAAATTTTATGTTTCTAAGTGAACCTTTTTCCAAAACTCTCTCTCTCTCTCTCTCTCTCTATATATATATATATATTATATATATATATAACTGCAAACACGCAGTATAATTAACGTAAAGAACGACGCTTGTATAGGAGATATTCCGCGCAAGATGAGAGAGAGAGAACGAAACAAATGAAAAAATGAGGTAACCACCCGGGAATCGAACCCGGGATCTTCCGATTGCCGGTCAGATATGATAACCATTACAACATTATCTGACCGGCAATCGGAAGATCCCGGGTTCGATTCCCGGGTGGTTACCTCATTTTTTCATTTGTTTCGTTCTCTCTCTCTCATCTTGCGCGGAATATCTCCTATACAAGCGTCGTTCTTTACGTTAATATATATATATATATATATATATATATATATATATATATATATACTATGGCCATTTATGAATAACAGAAGCGAAAAAAATGTATCCGTTCCATTCACGCTCTAATAAAGTAAATCCAGCCTAATAGATGACATCTACGTGTTATATACATTGGGACTATGTCATGGCCATGTCAGTTTGCATTTGTAAACAGAACTGTGAATAGTCATGTTTATCAAGAAATCTTAGTGTAGTTCATGCTGAAGTCTGCAGACGAACCATTTACTTTTCAACATGACCTGACTCCGGCTTATGCTGCTTATGCAACATCTGCGTGGTTTGATGCTCATGAAATTGAAGTAATACCATGGCCAGCTAATTCTTCCGATCTTAATACGATAGAAAATCTTTGGAATATTACTAAGCAGAAGGTACAAAAGCGTAAACCAGGAACACTTAGTGAACTGAAGAGATGAAGAGGCGTTTGATGACAACCTGCGGTCCTGCACTCTAAATAGAAGTAGACATTTCGTAAGACGTTTCGTTGTCCCATTTTGGTAAATTTTGAAATGTCTAATACGTTAGACATTTCACATTAGTTAAATATTTCATTAGACATTTCAGTCGGTCAACTGAAATGTCTAAATTTTCCTAATTTTTAAATTGAAAAGACTAATCTGAAATGTCTAATGAAACGCTTAATGAATTATCTAACAATGAAATGTCTAATGCATGAAAATTTCAGAAGTTTAAGTGTAAGTTTAAGTTTATATGAAAAGAATTGCTTTATAGCATTAATTTTAAAAGCGTTTAACTTTCAATTTATATCCATTTCTTTATGTAATTGGCTCTGTATCCCGATCAAAGAACTTCCTGTAATTTACATTATCAGAGCTAATTATCACTTTTAGATACTCGAATTAGTTCCCATATAAGTCGAATTAGTTTCCGTATAAGTCCATATATGTTTACTTCTCAGTTCTGGATCCATTTTGATTGCTCTAGCCCGAACCCTTTCTAACTTATCAGTGTCTTTTCTCAAGAACAGTGTGTCTAACTTAGATATTGAATCTAGGGTAGGCCGACTATATATCAAGAGGCCTAGGTCTAAGGTTAATCTCAGGGTCACGAGCTAATTTTTAATCTTGGAAGACTTTACTAGCCAAGGCCTAGCTAAATAACTAAAATTAATAAATGCATGAAAGACACTTGGAACACGTAAGCCTACATGAAATAATAAATAAATGCACAAATATAATAATTGTTTTTTTCCTCTTTTCGAGATATATATAAATACAAATATTTTTCACCTCAATGCGTATGCGTCTAGGCGCAAACAATAGAAAACTAACTTATTATACAAATGAAATGTCCAATTTCTGCGCCTTTACTCGTATATATTTCAAACATTTAAGCACCGTTTGCAGATATCTGAAATATCTAGTAAACATTTCAGAATAACTCTTATTTCTTATTTATTTCAGGAAGCTAAGCTCATCATGAGATGTCGAGCGCACGTTTCATATGTACTCGTATAACCAAACGTCTAGTAATTGGAGACCGTAATTAGGGTTAAAGGTAGACCAACTAAATATTAAGATGTAGAGTTAAATGTCATTGATAAAGGTTTAATATATTGGCAGTACACATTATGAATTTATCCTATTTTTCGTAACATCTGACAAGATATTCTAATATTTTGATATGTCGCCATGCATAACCTTTTACTAATTAGTAAAATTTTTGCTACATTTTCTTTTTCAAAACTGGCACACACAGGTGTCTTTTTATCTTAATAACGTCACAGATACGATATTTCTCATAAAGGTGATAACTTATGGGACAGAGCTGGGCACTTCCGCAAACACTTCCGCAAACCGCAAATTCCGCAATTGCGGAAGATGTTTTTCGTTTGCGGATTTGCGTTTGCGGCAAAGTCATCGCAAATTAGTGAATTTGCGTTTGCGGAAGTGATTTGGAGTTTGCGGATTTGCAATCGCAAATCCGCAAACTCAAAATCACTTCAGCAAACGCAAATTCACTAATTTGCGATGACTTTACCGCAAACGCAAATCCGCAAACGAAAAACATACTTCCGAAATTGCGGAATTTGCGGTTTGCTGAAGTGTTTGCGGAAGTGCCCAGCTCTGCAGTCTTAACATAATCTTCTTGATTACTTCCCATTTGCTGCCATTCCCATTTTCATTCACAGTCCAAAAGTAAGTTTGGTCGAAGTGGAAATTACTGTTCTGGAAAAAATTTCCTGATTGGAGAAGGGGTAAAAATAGGGTTGTGACATCACTGCAGGCCCGAGGGAGTGTTTTCTACAACAGCTAACTTAAAGTGGGAAATCCTATAGTGGAAATGGTAAAGGACTTAGGAATGGGAATGGATTTAAGATTCCCACTTTCGGGTTTCTCATTCTTGGACAAAGACTGAAATGGAAATGACCCTGAGTGGATAGAGATGGATCTTGGTTATGTCTTCCATGAAGACAACTGGAGTCTTTCTTTCGCTTTTATTTCGCCCAAGATTCAAGATTCTGACTTTCAATTACAAAGTCATCTCTCTCTCTCTCTCTCTCTCTCTCTCTCTCTCTCTCTCTCTCTCTCTCTCTCTCTCTCTCTCTCTCTCTCTCTCTCTCTCTCTCTCTCTCTCTCTATATATATATATATATATATATATATATATATCCTTATCTGTCTATCCATTCATGTATCTACGCTTGAACAGATAGAATATATTTAGTCTGAAAGAGTTAAATTCTAAATTAAAAGCATTAACGCGTAGTCAAGAACCAGACCTAGTCCAGAATTCCTTTGGGGTGTTGTCTGTTTGGTTTGAGGCCTTCGTAATCTGATGGTCACGTGTCTTTCTTCCTTCGTCGTCGTTCTTCCTACTAGAGACGTTTCTTCCATCTCAGGTCATGTTCTTCTCGTTCATATACGCAACTACACTCGATGTGTGATCATAACACTTTATTTTCCCTTAACTTCGGAAATCCTGAAGATTACCACCGTAAAAACATCTCTGGACGCGAAAACACGCATATATATATATATATATATATATATATATATATATATTATCTCCCTCCATTTCTAGTTCACAAGCAACGCTTTATTTCATTTAAACCAGACAACGCTCGAGGCTGTAAAATTCAAAGTCAAGTTCATAGCCACAACCCATGCAAACAAAGGGTTTATTTAATTTTATATAATTGACGTACTTTTTGTGCACCTAGATACATTCCTAAAACGGAAAAAGAGATTGGCTTTTCCCGGATACGCCCCATTGATATTCCGGACGCGACAAAGGGTTTAGATTATTTTAATAATTGTATCCATTTAGTATTTCCTTTCAAGTAAAAAAATCACGCGCGAGCTGACACACAACAAAGAGCCATGACGTAGCTGACTACCGGAATTTCAAATATATAAGGAGGGAGTCCACACCCTTCGGGAGGAGAAGCGAATAGACAACATTAGATTGAGCACGCCAGAATAGCCTCCGAGTTTGAGAGAGGGCTCGAGTCGCGTTAAGAAGTCTTGGGATAAATTATAACTGAGTAGTAAAGTAACTTTGATTTAAAGTTGATCCAATAAAGACTTTCCATTCGATAAATTTAATTTCAACTGTAACAGCAATCTAATTCAAGTAAAGTAAAAGAAAAACTTTGCCAAACGTTTCCTTGTCCCCAACGAGCCTTTAATTATCGCACTCCCCTCAGCACACCTGAGGAGGTAAGACATAGCGACGACTTCTTCAGGTCATCAGCATCGAGAGTATAATTTGTTGTAAGTGGTAACTTCTCCCAGCGAAACCAAAACAGACCGAAAACACAACATATATATATAAATTTAGTGGTGGACCGGATGTCAGTTTTTCAACATCTGCGGATGCGGATGCGGATCTTTAATTTCAATATAAGCGGATGCGGATATTTAGTTAATCTATCAATATAATATAGAATTATGAATATATGACATAATTTTTCAAATTTCGTGATATTACTATTTTATGGCAGGCAATGCATAAGAATTAAAATTAATATTAATGTTTTCATTATGACAAAAATAATAACTTTCTCAAGAGTTTCAGCCACAGAAAATTCAATGAAACAAGTTTCATTCAATTTTCTGTGTTACCAGCTATTTATATTTTGAAGTTTATGTATTTGTTTGTTCATTAATAATTAATACTTTACATGAAATGTGCATGACTGGGCCTTATAAGCTACTTTATAAGCTAATTTAATTGTAAATTGCATAATTTATTAGAGTTAATATCCGCATAACATCCGCAGTCAGAAGTGCGGATGCGGATGTTAAAAATTATGCTGATGCGGATGCGGATATCCGGTCCACCACTAAATTTATATATATATATATATATATATATAATATATATATATATGCCTCTCTTCATATAAACTAATAATAATCACTTAGAAGGACCAAAAAACTGCCACAGCGCTCAGGCCAACTAATGCAGCACATTGTTCTAACTCCTGTATTATTATTATTTTTATTATTATTATTATTATTATTATTATTATTTTTATTATTATTATTATTATTATTATTATTATTATATTACCAGCAACATCGGAATTCGAACCTACGAGCTCAGTATTTTCACCTCATTTATAAGAGAAATGGTTCTACCCAATGAGCTAACGACGATGGGTAATATACAAACTAACCTTTAATTTTTTTCGGATTTGAAGCGTAGTTTTTTTGGCCGATCCTTCAGTACCGTTTTTTGTGCCCACCTTCCCTCTGTCTCCAGTGCCATTTCTCGTTGTCGAAGTCTCGGAAATTGTGGGCGTGACGCCCTCGTCTGTGACATCTCCACTAATCAGGAAGGTAAAATAAAGGATTGGTTCGTGATCTTTTATAGTTTAATGAAAAAAATAAATTGCTAACAGGAATTAATGAAACCTTAACTGTTAAATTTTTTAAATTTAATTAATTCAATTAATTAATTTAATTAACTAATTAAAATTAATTTAATTAGCTAATTAAAATTTATTCCATGTATGACACGGCAAAAGTATGACCTCGTGCTTATTAGAATGTGTTACCTTTCTAATGGCTAATATTTTAATAGTATTTAAATATGAAAGTAATTTAACCCTTTAGCGCCCGGAGGTCTTTTCCGAGATTGAATAAAATCGTCTGGCGTTAGCAAGAACAAAATCAGTAAAGTGACACTGGGCGCTAAAGGGTTACTAAAGCGTTTCGTTCCCTTACTCTTTTCCTTCGTTCAAAGGCTGAAGTAGAACATCCTCCGTCCTCGGGTTTTTGATCACGTGACAATTGTCATCGTGTGCAATCATTTGGTCATATTCATCGTCTTCTTCCTGAAAGGGAAATGTAAGAATCAGTGACGTCAGTGTATAACAACAGAGAGAGAGAGAGAGAGAGAGAGAGAGAGAGAGAGAGAGAGAGAGAGAGTTTTGATGACATCTTTTCCCAATTACAACGCATTTTTATTCTGTTACGATCCTAAAATTACTTGATGTGAATCAGCGTTACCAGTGCGATCAAAATTAAAGAATTATCGTGTGTATATATATATATATATATATATATATATATATATATATATATATATATATATATATAATATATATACTGTATGTATAAATTTTCTGGCATCAAGGCTAAGTAGCTCATACGCGCTTGAAATAGTGCCTACAAAGAAATACCCTGAGCAGAATCATTCGGTGGGATCCGTATGTCCAAGCAAGAAGTACCTACCTGACTATTACTAGTGTTGTTGGTAGGCCGATCGTCTTCGATTTGTGGAGGGCTTAATGATAACGGCTGAGCGACTTTCGAATCTCCTAAATTCGTTTCTGCCAATTTCTTCGTTTGGGCGACATTTTCGATGACGGTTGTAGCGGAGACTTCGGCAGTTTTAGGCCGTTTTCTCGCCTGCTTTTTAGCTCGTTCCCGAATTGCCTGAAAATTATAGAACATTATAGTAATGGATATAAACCACTACTTTATGGCTCTTTCTGAAAGGACTTCCACTACATTATCAACATTATATTAATTTGGTTTCGCTGTAAAAATAAAAGTCGAAATAGAAGTGTGGTCATGAGTTGAAATATTTCATATGTGATAAAAGTTAGCAATAGTTGACAATCTTTTTTTTTATTATTTGTAAAAAATAAAAAAAAATTAGCAATAAATTTCAAATAGCGTTTTATGTCATAAATAAGTGATTTTAGTAAACAGAAATTGTAAATAAATCTATAAATAATAGTTAAACATGTCGTTAATTCGTGTAGCGCATGGGTCGGGGAACTTTTTTGGGCATTACCCAAAAATCTATTTGAGTAAAATGAAATTACCCCAGACTTCAAAGTAAACAAAAACAAGCCAATTGCTCTTAAAATTGTTGCATATGGTATCCAAAAAATTCAAATTCAAAAAATGTTTATTGGATCCATTATTATGGAGAAATAAAAAAAACCCACACATGCTGGCATAAGAATAGCACACAAACAAAATTAGTAAAAAGGATTGAAGAACTGAAGAATTTCATTCAAAACATCACTTCAGGTTTTGGAAAAATGATGCTGTTTCATTTTTGATACAACAACATCAAAATCAGGACGTAAATTCGTAATATTCTAAAATTTAGAATAACGCCACATTTATGTAACAAAATAAAATAAAAATATACGAAAAAAATATTAGCACAAAGTGTCAAGCACTAAAAGCACCTCTTCGTTTCATACCATACACACGACTGAGGCTCTCATACGGTCATACCGCACGCATTACCCCCAAAAATTTTAATTTACCCCATTTGGGGTAATTTACCCCTGTTCCCCGACCTCTGGACTGTAGCGTATTAGTAATAAGAAGTATTAGTAAAAAGGTTTACAGGTAAGTTCACCGCCATCAATTCACCGCGGGAAAGTTCACCGCCATCAATTCACCGCGAGGTAAGTTCACCGCGAGGTAATTTCACCGCGAGGTAAGTTCACCGCGAAGTAATTTCACCGCAAGGTAAGTTCACCGTAAAATGAATAAAATTAAAAAGAATTTTTTAACCTAACCAAACCTAACCTAACCTAACTTTTTTAATTTTTGTCCTAATTATATTTTAATGTTTTTAAATAGTGTGGTTAAATATTTTTCCTAATTATATATTATTTGTTTTTAAATTTTGTGGCTAAATAAAAATTAAATACTTTTTTAATTTTTGTCCTAATTATATTTTAATGTTTTTAAATAGTGTTGCTAAACCCTATATTAAATTCTTGTTAAGTTAAAAAATTCTTTTTAATTTTATTCATTTTACGGTGAACTTACCTTGCGATGAAATTACTTCGCGGTGAACTTACCTCGCGGTGAAATTACCTCGCGGTGAACTTACCTCGCGGTGAATTGATGGCGGTGAACTTTCCCGCGGTGAATTGATGGCGGTGAACTTACCGCACATAAGTAAGAAGTATTAGTAAAAAGTAGAATAAAAGTTTAATTAGGTTAATTTTATCTTATGATAAGTTTTCTTTAGGTATTCTGACGGTACCTTGCGTACCCTGACTGCACACCACTGGTATATAAATATATATATATATAAAATGTTAAAAATGTTTTCTAATGACAGTAAATTCAGTGTGTGTGTTGTTCAAATTTAACTTGACTGAACATATATTTGTATAATAGAAAATTTCAGTTCCTAAAAAATATCGTTTTTCAAACTGGAAACCAATTCTGTTCTCTGAAAAATTGCATTAAGCAGAAAACAACTTTTGGAAGTCCTTTTTAAGTTAGTCAGAGTTATCTGAGGATTTGAAATTCAATAATCCCATTTTTATTTGTATATTTAAGAAGTTTACCTTTCAAATTAAAATGCAGTGAGTTTGGTATGTGTGTGTGTGTGTGTGTGAGGGTTATTTAACTTAGCATCACAGAATCAACACCTATATGACAGGAAGCAATAGACTTAAGTAGTAAGTCATTTTCTTTCTCGTCTGTACAAAGGTGTAACGGATTAAATTTCCTTTAGGGAGGGGCGTTTTAGCGGACATTCGCCCTTGGCCCAGCCTTCCTACATATAAAAAATGTTTAAGGCTACAGAAATATAAATAAAAAATTTACTTTTCACTCGCTATATGATATAAAGGTATTAAAACAGTGTATTATCTCCGATCTAAATTGCTTTTACCATAGAGACTGACAAATAAAATGGCTTAATGAGCAGCAGTTAAAGCGAAAAGAACCCACTAAATCAAACAACTTCAGTATATTAATTGCGGTTTTTGCTACGTTTATGTTTCGTGTAACGCTGTGTTGAGTGTTGGTTTTTCTTCCAAGAATGCCTATCTTGTATTTATAGAGGTTTATCTGCCTTCCACTCCGTTCGTGGAAGCTATTGGATTATCGTAAAATGGCTGTAATTTCATGTCAAATGTCTTTTCAGCATATTACAGCGTTCTTTCACAACAATTACTCGCCATTAACGATCAGCAAAACATGCATTTCGACCCTTAACGAAGTGAAACTAGTTTGATTTGTGCCGTTAAAGGCTCTTTACAACATCAGTTTTAGTTAGTTTCGTTTTTTAGAAGTAACATCAAGAAAAAGTTAGTGAAAAGGTTGCGGCGAATAGAAAGACAAAGAAAAAGGAAATATTGTTTTGTTCATTAGTTTTTGTTTTACAACGATTACCGAAACAATAACAGAAGTGGACATTTAATCAACATACCCTTCTCTCACGTTTCAAGTAGAGTTTGTTTTTAGAACCTCTCTCTCTCTCTCTCTCTCTCTCTCTCTCTCTCTCTCTCTCTCTCTCTCTCTCTCTCTCTCTCTCTCTCTCTCTCTCTCTCTCTCTCTCTCTCTCTCTCTCTCTCTCTCTCTCTCTCTCTCTCTCGTCGATTAGGGATAAGTTTTGCGAGCTACGGGCGCTCTTAGCATCAGAATATCAGGATATCGTTGCTATCACCGAGTCCTGGATTCATACTGATCATAGTGACTACGTTGGGGAGTTCGAAATTCTCGGGTATAGAATGCTTCGCAAAGACCGCACCCGTGAGAAGGGGGGAGGGGTACTAATATACGTCAGGGACACGTTGAGTCCGGTTGTCTGCCAGTTCTGGTCGGAACGGGAGCTGCTTGGTGTCGATCTGAACGTGGGAGGGACGAACTATAGGTTAATCTTGGTGTACAGACCTCCGCATCTCCCCCTCGAGGAGGATACAGCCCTGTACACTGAACTCCGTAGCCTGCTAGGGGATAGGGTGTGTGTAGTTTTAGGAGACTTCAACTGTCGCGGCATAAAGTGGGAAGACAGGACTGCTGATGCTGAAAGGAGGAGGCTAGTTGACTTTGCTGATGAGAACTTCCTCACTCAGTGGGTCAATGAGCCTACACGAGGCGAAAGCGTTCTAGACTTAGTATTCACGACCGAAGACAACCTCGTCACTGGCCTCACTGTTGACGAATCGTTGGGCGGGAGTGATCACGGTCTGATGAGGTTCCGTGTCTGCGTCCCTCGGGTGAAGCGTAGTAACTCGAGAGGCAGTAAGCTCGACCTACGGCGGGCGGACTTTGTTAGCCTCCGAGATAGCGTAGGTGAGATGGGGTTAGAGGTCGGCGGCGATGT
>JAJOZX010001068.1:102500-127500 GCA_023014485.1 Bathynomus jamesi | reverse complement strand
CTGAAGAGAGAGAGAGAATCAGGTGCGCAACTATGCAAGTAAATCAAAATAGAAGTATGTAACTGCAAGTATGCAAGTATGCAAGTATGCAAGTAAATTAAAAAGGTAAACGTTGGCTTATATAAAGTTAGAAAAAAGTACAAAAATGAGACATACTTAATATATCTAATATGCAACGAGAGTATCGCCATTGCAAATCTTTCTATTTTTGTCATCCGTACTTAGAGTTTAATGAAACGAAATGGGGACAAATAATGGTTGACTTTCTGGTTACAAAATAGTTTTGAAATTTAAGATAACACATGCATGGTTTTCAATAAAGCACTCCTCTGGAATTGAAAACGTTTTTGCAATTTGCAATAATTTTTTAATATTACACACACACACACACACACACACACACACACACACACACACACAATAAAATTCTTTAAAAAGAGTAGATCCTGTCACTGAGATATTGTGGAAAACGAGTGAAGTAAATTCTTTGAATATTCTGTGGCTCTTACGCTACACAAGGACTTACGCATTAACATTTTAAAGAATATTCAGCAGTCTTTTCCTTTTTTCTCGTGTCATTGTGCATGTTTAGGATCTGTAAATGTCTTAAATGTCTTTGGCGTCACACAAGACATCGCGTAGACGTATACAGTTAAATGCGAGTTGACTTTTCCTTAGATTTAATTATTTTAAATATTTTTTAATATCAATAAATAGAATTAAGGAAAAAGATACTAAATTCAGTATATAAAAAAGCTGTTGATATCAAGTAACTCGTACATCTGAAGTTTTTGTGGGAAATTTAGTTTCAGTGAGTTATCTCCTGCAAAACTGTACAACATATGTGGATAAAATATTAGCGCTTGTATCCAGCGAAAAGATATACGAGTATACATACCACTGATACCACATTAAAATGCAATGAGAGATCAACAATGAAGGACTAATTTAAAACGGCAACATCAGAGAGAGAGAGAGAGAGACCAAAGGCTAAATTACAAATGACAATTTCTAGGAAGTTTAATAGAGAAAAAAAAATACACAAGTAATCTGTTTATTGGAGACACATCTTTATAAACGTGAAATTGGATATAAAAATTATACTAAAGACTGGAGTAGAAATAAAAATCCTTAATATATTTAGAACAGACATATTGGCTATAAAGGGAAAAGGATGCTATATAAATATATATTATTAAACATATGTGAACAATGAATTATTGGTAAGAAGGTCTAAGAGCATGGATGGAATTCATATAATGAAAGTTAAAGAATTGAACCCGCTAATCGTTAAGTGTTTACATGCCTCTAAAAGCAACTGTAAATTATTTTAAATTTACTGCAAATGAAAGTGACAAGACATTAACATCACTGACAATCCCATTTCACATTTTAATATGCGGGGATTTTAACTTTCCTTTTACCACATGGGAGGGGACTAATAACGTGGTTTATGCTAAACCGTTTCGTAGTTTGTACATCTTAGGAAGATCGAAGTTAAGCACAGTTATTGCTGAAACTTACGCGGAAATACATCTTTACTCAAGACATTGCAGAGACGATACGTTAGAAGAAGTTATGTACATTATTACGGAAACTAGCATGACAAACATTGTAGATGTTAACCACGCAGAAATCTCTGGCCATAACTATAACCTAAGAGAATTATGAAAGAAATGATTAAGAATGGCTTAGTTGAAGGACTAAAATTTAATTCAGACAAAACTTTATGGAATGTCATAAATGCAAAATTTAAAATAAATAAATAAATAAACTGCTTAACTTGAGGATAAATCATCAAAATAATGCGTTTCGATAACAGAAAGGAAAACAAAAATTAAAAGGGCCGAGAAAAGAAAAACAAGTCAAATTTATCAGAACACTTCGCCAAAGAAAAGAGATCATTAAAAGTTACAACACAAACATTGTTCCTACGAGGGTAATTCAATAGGTATCCGCACTTTTTATTTTCACAATTTTATTTTCACATCTGATAGATTATAAACACATCACTTCTCAACATAGTCTCCCTGTTTCTCAATACACTTAGTCCAGCGATCTACAAGCTTCCTAATGCCATCACAAAGGAATGTTTTTGGCTGTGCGCGTAGCCAGTCATGCACCGCCTCCTTCATCATCGCCAGTTGACATAAAACACAAGCGTAATCGTATGGACGTCTGCTCTCGTCTTTTGGCGCGGTATCATAATGAAGGTGAAAACTTTTTGGAGCGCATTATCACTGGAGATGAAACCTGGATCCATCACTATGAACCAGAAAGCAAACGACAGAGCATGCAATGGAAGCATCCAACATCTCCCGTTGCAAGGAAGCTCAAAGCGCAACCGTCAGCAGGTAAAGTTATGCTAACACTGTTTTGGGATACACGAGGCCCTATCCTTGAACATTATCTAGAGCGTGGGACTACAGTAACAAGTGCATCGTATTCTGACATGCTTCGGAATGAGTTAAAGCAAGCAATTCGCACAAAACGGAGAGGGAGATTGTCGGAAGGTGTTATTCTGTTACACGACAATGCGCACCCTCATACCGCTGCACAGACTAGAAAATGCCTTCAAGAACTTAAATTTGAAGTTCTCGACCATCCAGCCGACAGTCCAGATTGTGAAAATAAAAAGTGCGGATACTTATTGAATTACCCTTTTATAAAGAAGGAAACAGAGCCTACCACAAACCTGTAAACAAGTAGCACTCACGGCATATCTTATAAAGTGTTTTGAAAGGATAATTAGAGATAAAACTGCATACTACTTGGAAGAAAAGGAGTTATAGAAGGCAAATTAGCACAGATTTAGATCGGGAAGGTTTTGTTTATCGCAACTTCTAGATCAGTGGTTCCCAAACTACGGGGTAAATTACCACGTTGGGATAATTTGGCTTTTTCAGTGGGGTAATTTGGTACTCTGCAAGTACTTCTAAAGTACAGAAAGTGCCTGGAACTGGTTTTACGGGGGGTACAGGTAAGGTGGGGGTCATTATGAAGGTATCCATGTGAAAATGGGTTAATGACTCAAAAAGTTTGGGAACCACTGTTCTAGATCAACAAGAAAGACGCATTTGGTAAATAGCATGAAATTGTTACTCACAAACTTTCGTTCGAGAAACTATTAGGAAACTCAGTCTCTGAATTTTTAATATTTTAAATCAAAGACATCTAAAAAACAGTGGTAAATAGAGTCGAATCCAGAGTTTCACCAATCATTAGTTTCGTAATACAAAGAACCAGTATTAGCTACTCTGCTGTTTATAATAATAACAACAAACATAGACAATGAAATCAAAGATAGTATTGTGTCGTCGCTTCTGAAGAACCTAAAAAAAAAATTATAAAAGATATCAACACATTATTTAAATGGGATGAAGAAAACCATACGAGATTCAGTGGTGATAAATTCCAACTTTTCATTAGATATAGTAACGAGTAACAAAGCAGAAATTCCGCTAGATATGTAACAAGAATCATCACACAAATTATATCGAAATAAAAAAATCATAGATTTAATAGCAATATTGTTAATAGATGCTAAGCACAGTTTAGGGAGCATTAGACTACTAAAAATGCTACAGAAAATATTATTGATGGGAATCGTATGAAAACGTTTTCATAAATGAAGGATATCATACTCAAATTACGAAACAGGTTGGTTCTATCATTGATTGAATGTTCCTCTGTTCTATCAAGTCCTCAGGGGAAACGAGATATCGCAAATACTGAAGCCCTACAAAGCACCTTTTGGTTTAGAACAATAATAGAAATAAAGGATACAAATCATTCGTCACACCCTAAATCTCTGAAACTGCATCCAAAGGAAAGGTACCGTAAACGATGGATGATAATATATGGATGGAAACACTTGAAAGATCAGTTCTTAATTGTAAAAGCAAAATAAAAACAGATTGGAATACCCGAAAACGAAGGTTTTTGCCCCTAAGGCAACAGGGCAAGGAACCTTGAGAACGAAAAGGAAAATGACCCTTATCCTTCTAAACCAGAAACTGTTTAAAGTTTCGTCGATGTAACCACGCTATCTACGAAATATTCATTGGAATTTTTTGGAGGGTCTAAATTGATTAAAAAAAAAAAAAAAAAAAAAAATACTACAATGATCAAATCTAAAAATAAATTACATCAAATATTTGATCGTAACGTTACAAATTATTTTATCGAAACCCAATAAATATGCTTTAAAATAAGTAATTCCTTTGAGGCTTTAAAAGCCATAATAATTTCACGCTATATATATATATATATATGACCTTCGCTAAACTTGGTTTTGCTTCCGCCCGAATTGTTCATTCTGACGAAGGTCAAACTTCTCGCTCCACCTTAGACCTACAGTTTAAAGTGGAATCCGAACCACACCCCACCAGCAGCACAGGGTCTTAACCACTAGGCTAACTAGGGTACCCATTTATCTAACAACCAATTTCTTTATTGTGTGGAAGGATGAACAGCTTGGTTTTGCTGCGCGCCGCCTGCCGTTACCGGGTCTCGATCCCGGGGCTGATGGATTCGTAGTCAGCGACGCTAACCACTACACCACCGAGGTGAACATTTTGTGAATCTTGTTGACAAGAAGAAATATCCTCTTCTGAGAAATGCTGCCTTCCCGTTGAATTCTTGCTTTGGATCAACCTACCTTTGTGAATCATCGTTTTCTAATATGAAATATATAAAATCAAAACAAAGATCCAGGTTAACGAATAAGCACCTTCATAACTGTATGCGGCAGGAACATCTTATAATTTTGAGGGAGAGGGACTTCAGAGAAATTCTAAAGCAAAAGATTTAGGAGTTGTAATAAGTGATGACACGAAATTTGAAACACAAAATAAGATAGCACTAAACAGAGCAAAGAGAATAACTGGGCAGATACTGAGAACCTTTAAAAAGAAGGGAATAGAATATAATGATTCCTCTATTGAAAACACTGATTATACCCAAGTTAGAATACTGCTTGGTCCTAACATCACCATATATAAAAGAAGACATTAGACAGCTAGAAGGGATTCAGAGAAGCTTCACAGCCAAGATCAAGGGGTGCAAAGAACTAAATTACTGGGAAAGGTTACGCGAATTAAACTTATATTCAATGGAAAGAAGAAGAGAGAGGTACACCATTATTTACACTTGGAAAATGATGGAGAAACTAACCTCTAATCTTACTCTGAACCCTATAACCCCCAAAACAATAGTGGAAAGTAGAAAAGGAAGAATGTGTCGTGTTCCCAAATTAAAGGCTAGATAAGGAATATCCTCAATCCTGAAGGATAATAGTTTTGTTGTGAGAGGACCAAGACTGTTTAACCAGCTGCCCAAGGAACTAAGGAACACGAGTAGTGTTGCGGTGGACATCTTCAAAAGAAGATTAGACGCCTGGCTCAAAGCAATCCCCGATGAGCCGGGCGTACCTGGCTATGTGAGGTGGACATTACAAGAAACCAACTCTCTACTTCACCAGGCCAACTCGAGAGGAGCGGTGACAAGCTTGACCTTCATGAAGTGAGGAATCATCGCACGGAACATTTGAAAGGTTGAAAGATACATATATACATACATACAAATTACATACATAACAATGAAGGGAGAATTTCCTTTATAACTATTTTTCAGTATTATTATTTCTAACCATTCACATAGGAATACAATTCCATCACGGAAAAAATAATTTATGATATACCGGGTGTCCCAATAAAATGTTTACACATCATATTAACACACACACACACACACACACACACATATATATATATATATATCAACATGCACACTTTAGATCAGTGATGCACAAACCCTGGCCCGCGGGCCAAATGTGTCCCCCACGGGTCTTTTCAGTGGCCCCACGGGTCTTTTCAATTCAATGAAAAAGTTAGAATATAAAAGTGACCCAATTTATGACTTAGATGGAAAGTAAGTAGGCTAATACATTTAGTTATTTTCTTCGCTTGGCCCTCACATCAAAAAAGTTTGTGCACCACTGCTTTAGATGATAGTAATATGCGCTGATGTATTAGTATATTTATAGTACTTAGTAATAGTAGTATAGTAATGGTGTATTGTACTTAAATAACAGTAGTATCCCTTGTTACAGGAAATGGCGGCATTGCAGTTATCTTTTGAGCAACGTAAGTGGATTCTGAAACACTACTGGAAGACGGAGAATGTGGCATTGGAGAAATGAGTTTGGAACATGAGTTTGGAACATTACCACCATCACGGGTAACAATTACAAGATTACGTGATAAGTTTGAGATTGACGGAACAGCGCAAAACGTCAACAAAGGCCGATCTGGATTTGAACATTTAAAACATTAAAGTAAGCAGCACAACCATGAAGGTATTGACGCTGCTGGCTGATATTTCGAACATTAAAGAAGCCTATTTGCTATCTATTTACTATCCGCCCATTTTGCTTATTGATATATATGTTAATATGATGTGTAAACATTTTTTTGGGACACTCGGTATTTTAAATGATTTGCCTATATATATATATATATATATATATATATATATATATATATATATATATATATATATAAATTTTTAAGTAAGTATACATGATGAAGGAACTGTTAACTGAATCTGAAGACCATAGTAAAACCAGTAATTACGATTGACTGCAACTGAAACAGTCAAGTGCTAAACAATGTTAGCCTAAATTTGATTGACTGAAAATATTTTGTTCAAGTTTTCAGACCATTTTTTTTCAGTGTTCAGTAAATAGATTCAAAAAACTGTCTTCACATATTTCGAAGCCGAGTCCTTCCTTGACCAGCTATGTGCATGAGGTTACGAAGGGTGGAGGAAAGTAGAAAGCAATTCTCTCCTTCCTCAAATCATATAAAGGAAGAGGGATGCTGCAGAAGGATCAGTTGTAGATTGATTGTAAGCAGCTGTTCCAAATATACCAAAGTATATATATATATACTATATGGAAAATAGAACATTAAATGGGAAACCTGTAGTGGCAGAAGAAGAAACTAACTTCTCTTGTACAACTAGTAGCAATAATAAAACATAAAAACAAGTAGAACGGAATATAAAAATACAAGTAATAAGAAACCAATAACGATGTCAAGTGGAGTTTCATACTATGAAGCGCCTAGTTAAGAGACCATAAAGCCGGACTCATGAATAGCTTGGACAGTTGGATTGTCTGAGTTTTGAATTCTTTACATTACAGCAAAGGTCGTCATCCTTTCGGCATTGGAGGGCACCTAAGAAATATAATGAAAGGCAATCGGCCACATTTATTATATTTCCTTTTAGTGATGTAGGAGTCGAGACCGGTCTCGAGATCTTTTTTTTCTGGTCTCGGTCTCTGTCTCGGGTGCTTAGGTCTCGGTCTCGGTCTCAGCCATGGTGGTCTCGACTACATCGCTGCTGAGTATGTTAATGCTCTTCAAGTGCAACGAACCACTTATCTTGTTTCAAGTAGGCAGTTAACTGCTGAAAAATGCCACAGCTATGAATTTGGGAATAAATTAGGAATAAATTTTGCAATCGTCACTTGATAACCTCTTTAGAATCTTTATTCCTGAATATGATCATATACAGAGCTTACGAATTAGGCATTACACAATATTGAATACATGCAAAAATTGCATATGGTCTCGGTCTCGAGATCTTTTTTTTCTGGTTCTGGTCTCGGTCTCGGTCTAGAGATCTTTTTTTTCTGGACTCGGTCTCGGTCTCGAGATCTCTTTTTTCTGGTCTAGGTCTCGGTGTCGGTCTCGAGATCTTTTTTTTCTGGTCTCGGTTTCGGTCTCGGTCTCGAGAACGTTTTTTTCTGGTCTCGGTCTCGGTCTCGAGATCTTTTTTTTCTGGTCTCGGTCTCGAGATCTTTTTTTTCTGGTCTCGGTCTTGGGTGTTTAGGTCTCGGTCTCGGCCATGGTGGTCTCGACTACATCACTGTTTCATTTTTAATAAATTTACATTATTCGAAAGAAAGAGAAAAAAGAGCAGGTTAAGAAAAGCTTTTATGGCTTGTGTAATTACAAAAGATAAAAAAACCTAAAACATCATTTCATAATGTTTTATTCCTAATTAATGAGATATTTGACACTCTATTGCTTCTGCTAGCGAGACGTAATCAAGATTATAGGATGATGTTCCTACTCGCATACAGTTATGAAGATGTTCATTCGTTAATCTGGATCTTTGTTTTGATTTTATATATTTCATATTGGAAAACGATGATTCACAAAGGTAGGTTGATCCAAAGCAAGAATTCAACGGGAAGGCAGCATTTCTTAGAATGGGATATTTCTTCTTGTCAACATAGCTTTTCATTACAATATGATTTTGAATATTCACAATTTTTCAAGCTTAAGTTCTTCTATTTTAGTTTGGGGAAACCTTTGCTAAAGAAGCTCCTATTTCAGAAACGTCGACTCTTTTAAGTGGATTTATCAGAAACTCCATAAATGGAGTAATTAAGTTAAACGCTTGAAACCTCTTCGTAAATTCTTGTGCAAACTTTTCAAAGTAGCACATGAACAAGATATTGCTTCAAATTCAAAAATGTTTTTATCAAAGTTTTTAATAGTTTTCAATAAATTCGGAAAATTCACAAGAGATTTTTTAACCAAATCGTTAAAGTTAGTTTACATTTGAATGAATTTACAAAACTAATCATCTCAGCAACGTGTTTACTCTACTTTGTAGCTCGAAATTTAATTAAAGCTTCCAACTTAACTCAGTTTCTGGGTTAAATTTGCAAGAAACGCTAAGTCCATTAACCAAAACTGTTCATTTAGTTGATGATAATGTTCGCTTCTAGATTCCAAAACAATCTTGATCTCCGGCATGAGCTCTACAAAAGCATTTACTCAACCATCTTACTTTTGTATGTACGAGGGGCGGTCAGAAAATAAGTTTACACGGCGTATAATTTCGTAACTAAAGGACCTACATTGATTATGTTTGTATCAGGTGAATTCGTTAATCATTGTTGGCAACACTGCGCGTCGAATCGGCTGCCATCTACCGTACATTGGGTTATATGAGTCAGTTAAACATGGCGGCTCGACTGGAACAGTGTCCTGCCCTACGGAGCAGTCCAAGACGTTTACGTTTAATTGCCGCTCGTAAAAGTTCCAGTGTTGAACAATATGCAGCTGCATTGATTGTTGTGCCTTTTTGCATGAAGTCTGCTAGCAAAACGCCTTTGTGGTCCCAAAACACGGTAATCATCACTTTGCCAGCGGACCTCACAATCTTGAACTTCTTTGGTCGCGGGGACTCGGTGTTTCCATTCCATGTTGACACGTTTCGTTTCCGGAGTACGGTGATGAACCCATGTCTCGTCTCCTGTGACAATGCGCTCGAGAAATTCTTGACTACTGACAGACATGGGCGTACCCAGAAGTTTGCCAAGTCGGGTGCGAACTTGGAACTAATTGTAGAAGTATAAATGAAATAGAGATAAATAATTTTTATGAACGTTCATGATGAGCTTATCGTTCAGTTAGAGATGATTAACTAGCTACTGCTAAGACACATTATGAATAAAAATATAAAAATTATATAAAAAATATAAAAATTATTATAAAAATCTGATTAGTAACATAATATTCAATGCAAACCGCAATTAGGATGCTCAGATTTGTATTAACATAAGAATAAAAAAGTGCTAATTTCGAGATTAAGCATTTCCTTGGACTGTTACCTTTATAAAAGGAAATTATTCTCAGGGCCGGATTAAGAGTTTTCCGGATCCTAAGCCATTTTAGATTTTTAGTAGTAGGGGAGGCAAGAGGTAGCGCCGAAGGCACCGAAATTTTTTCACTTTCATTCTCATCCTGTTGTAACCTAGCAATTTTACTGGGAAAATAATAATAATTTATTAGCTCAAGGGGGGGGGGCGATCGCTCCTGTCGCCCTCCCCTTCGGTACGCCTCTGCTGTGTCGTGAATATCTTCCTTCATTACTATAATTCATAATTTACTTTACTTTCTACTCTTTATTCAATTTCTCTTCTACCATTAATCATTCTCTTTACACGCTTTTCACTCGCTTTTCGCGTACTGTATAAATAAGGTAGCCGTGGCCGAGTTGGAAAACCGTTATGCAAGGGAGACTGGGGTTAATTATAATCTTCATTACATTTTTTACTACTTTATTATTACCGAAAAGACTTAGTTAAACGGGGTAATGCGAGGGGGGATTTAATTATAATACTTAAGCCGAGAGAGACACAAAAGAATAGCCTAAATTCACAATTACATTCTAACACGCAA
Source organism: Bathynomus jamesi (assembly GCA_023014485.1). Classification (NCBI taxonomy): domain Eukaryota; kingdom Metazoa; phylum Arthropoda; class Malacostraca; order Isopoda; family Cirolanidae; genus Bathynomus; species Bathynomus jamesi. The sequence continues at coordinate 117,235 of JAJOZX010001068.1, read as the reverse complement.
AACACCAAGGTCTTGGGCGCAAGGCCGGCCGGTGACTGCAGGGTACTTCCACAGCCTCCGCGCTTGGGCCCACTCCTGGTTGCCAACCAGTATTTTATTATAATTTTTAATAAACAAACCATTATTTATCTTAATACATTTGTTAAACATCATTATACTCTCTATTAATTTCCTATAACCAAAACATTCTAATTAAATATAATTTTAATATAAACAAACATTCTAATTTTTAATTAAACATTACTACAGTCGCATCACCCCCTTGAAAATAAGTTTTACACTAGGAAAACTTATTAATATTGTATAACAAATTTATTTATTTATTCAAGAAAGTTATTTATTTTGCAATTTTTTTCTTTTTTTTCCTTTAACAAAATTCAAGTTAGATAGAGAAGAAATCATTAGAATGACAAATTCCACACATCAGATATTTTGTATCATTTTATAAAAATCGAAAGCAAACTATAATTTTCACATCTGCATAAAATAACATTTCACATTAATAATAAAATTTATAACCTGTAACGAATCTATACGTGCCAAATAACGGATAATTTTCTTAACATTGGTTACACAAATTTCAAGTTCAGAATCTATTCCAGCGATTCCTCATCAAAGATCGCTTTACATTCAAACAATTATTTATATAGTTATACAGTTACTATCAGGGCAACATAGAAAATAAGAAAATGTTTATATAAAATACTGACCAGAGCGCACATACTATTTCACTAAATACACAACAAAAATGGGCAATAATCGCACCCTTTCACTTATAATTTCATTACATAATAATCACTGCATTCATACCTGGACGTTGTTTAGATCGCAATCCGCACAGTTGACAACGGACTTCTTCAATTTTCAATCGCAGCTCCTGCTCACTTCGCTAGAATGCAAGGGATTGCATCACCATGCAACAGGTCAGCACGCTTTAAGTTGGTTCCGCTCTCTCTCCAAATGGCGAAAAAAAAACAAGAGAGACGTCCAATTCTAAAAGGATCAGGGGGGAGATATACTGAAAGTGAAACCAGGCACTGGAATTGGACGGAATTTGCAATTCTAGAAGTCGACGAATCAACTCGCCTGTCTCATCTCAACTTTTGTCGGTGAACGCTGCTCTACCTACGTCCAGCTGAAAGAATCTCTTACTGGCAATAATCAAACGATCATTTCGCCGTAGGCAGTTTCGCAACAAACCTACTGTATGTCTGTATGGACAGCAAAGCATTAGACACTCGTTCAAGCTCTCGTAGCTTGCCTACCAAGTCCTAAAACACATATTTAGCGAAGCATCGAGCAGCGTCACCAGCTACTGCCCGAAAAATACCAGTAGACCATCGAAACTGTCCTGTGCCAAGTCCCTGCACATTCGGTTTCTCTTCTGTTCTCTTCTCTTCCGAAACTGTCCTGCGCCAAGTCCCTGCGCATTCGGTTTCCTCTTCTCTCTCTCTCATCGGTGATCGATCACCTATCGGGTCAACTAAACTCAATGAATGGAATTTGGATCCAACTTAGCTGCCTCCCAATCGAGCCTCTTGAAATTTTGAAAAAAAAAGTTATTCGAAACGTTTATACTGCTACTGATTATCATTTCATATTTAATTTACCGAATTTTCTCGACAGTTCACTTCGAAACAATAACTACAAATTTGCTCTGGCCAAATTCACGGAAAAAAAATGACAAATCTCAAAATTTCGCAAAAATTTAATCACGCCTAGCTACCAATAAGGTCACTTATGGCAGTTACATCGGAGAAGATAAAAAATCATAAACGCAGCGAAACTGTACAGTAGAAATATAAAAGCGCCCACACATAGTAACCGTTATTATAATTTAACAAATATTATTATTCAAACTACCTTCAGAAATCACATCGATACATTTAAATACAAAAGACAAAAATGAAACCCAGAAACTTCATGTCATCAAACATTCTAATCTTTAATTAAACATTACTACAGTTGACAGACTCGGAATATCGTTACAGAAATGACAGGGCACTGTTCCAGTCGAGCCGCCATGTTCAACTGACTCATATAACCAATGTACGGTAGATGGCAGCCGAATCGACGTGCAGTGTTGCCAACAATGATTAACGAATTCACCTGATACAAACATAACACAGGTCAACAAAAAAACATTTTTTTTTCGTTGCCAAGGAAATTCGTACGAATTTAGGGTATTTTGGGGTTGCTGAATTCCAAAATGAAAGTAGTTTTTCCGATTTGGCTCTAGTTCTTGAGATAATGAATACCCTCAATTAATAGGAAACGTAACCATAACGCGTGCATATGGGAAACTACCGGAACATTCTAGATGGTGAGACCGAATAAAATGCCATTATGTATTTCATGCGTTTACTTTTGTATGATTTGAGACAATTTCAATGCGATTTGTAAGTAGGCTCCGCCTGAACATTAAATTTTTTGCATTTTTACGTGTTTCAATGGGGTACCAATTATCTCATAAATTAGAGCCAATCTAGCAAAACCGATGTCATATTCGGAATCAGCACCACAAAGTTACCCCAAAATCACTCTAATATGATTGGCAATAAAATGAGTGTTGACCAGTGTAATCAATGTAGGTCCTTTAGTTACGAAATTATACGCCGTGCAAACTTATTTTCTGACCGCACCTCGTAGTATAAGCCCTTTCAAGTCAGCACTAACTTCTTCTAAGAGAGCTTTAAAAAGTCGGTGTTGCAGGGAGGGCTGCGCAGTCAACTCTTCGAGGTTTTCAAGTTCTTACGCGTGTTCAACGATGTCGATTTTAGAAGCATGTTTAGTTTAAATGATAACCCAACTCGCAACAATGGTTGGAAGTTGGATTTGAAACGGTTTAGGACTAGTGTGTGTGGGAATCACTTTACCTATAAGATCTGTGACACGTGGAACAGGCTACCTTCAGAAGTTGTGAACAGTTCCTCTGTGGATCATTTCAAGAAAAGGTTAGACCAAATCTTGCACACTATTTGAGTGTGTAGAAAATTTTCCCTGGCACCCGTTGCCATTGATACCTCCTCGGTATGGGCCGCAAGGCCTTTTGAGGTACTTCTTTTCCTTGTAACTCTCTCTCTCTCTCTCTTTGCATATATATATATATATATATATATATATATATATATATATATATATATATATATATATATATATATATATACACACAATGTATATTCATAGATTCAAAGACTCAAGAGTCAACAATTAATTCACTTGTTAGTTTACAAATTTTTAACAAAAACTGGAGTATTGAATATCAAACTTCAAATTATATTTCTTGTTAACAGAAAGAGGGAAAGCCCATGCAATATATGAAAATGAAAATGAAAAGGTTTATTGGCAGACTATAGTCCATATGACAAATATTATTAATACAATGACAGTTCATACACTAAGGATAAAAATATATACAATTGATTAGAAATAATACTGCACTGTCGAAGTTAAGTGGAGCTACAGACAGACGTTTTCGTACCAAGAAGTCCATAGCTTAGAGCAGTGGTTCCCAACCTTTTCACCACAAAGGACCCCTTTTATTTTTATTTTTTTCCCACGGACCCCATGTTTTTGAAAGATTCCGTCTACCAAACAAACTGTTTTTATTAACTAATAATTAACTCGTTTTCTCATTTTTCACTATCAAATAAAGGACATATAAGAGAGTATGCAATTAAAATACAGCCTATTAAAAAAAGTATTAATTATAATTCCAGCCAAGAGCAAGGAAACTTGAAATTTTAGCCTGAGCGCCCTTATCGTGGGTAAATGTACGATTTCCATTGGAGCCTCTCGAAATATTGAAAGCTCACGGACCCCCAGTACTACCTTCGCGGACCCCCCAGGGTCCGGGGACCCCAGTTGGGAACCACTGGCTTAGAGGATAAATGGAAGGACTCATGGATAGCTTGGATGATTGGGTTGGTTGATTTTTTAATTCTTTGCATTACCTCCGGGAAGCTCGGAACATTGCGGGTAGCAAACATTTGCGAAGCTGAGCATCTCGGGGATAATTTATGTAAGAGTCTAAAAGACCTGTTGTACAGCAAATTTAGGGTTCTGCCAGAACCTTTTTTATAATTCACCCAGAGTTGCTGACCGTATATATTACTGCAGAAAGTACGAAAGAGTGTGTCTTTAGCTTCACTTGTACAGAAACGAAAGTTCCTTGTGGTCATATTCGCTTTAGCACACAGGCTTTGAGATTGTTTTCTTATATCCGAGTCATCACTCAAGGAGCTGGTAATAGTTTGACCCAAATACTTAAACTCGTGTACTTCCTCAATTACTTCACCATTCATTTTAAACCTTATATCAGCTGGCTGATTACAGCTTTTTGGATGAAATTGCATAACCTTAGTTTTTGTAACATTAAAAAGAATATCATGTTCCTGCGAATACTCTTCGCAGACATTTAGTAGCCGATCCAGACCTTTAACAGAGGGACTTATTAACACCATATCATCGGCATAAACTAAGTTATTTATCCTTGTGTTATATATACAACATCCTACTGTTGCCTCATTAAGTGAAGCAATTAATCCGTCAATATACACATTAAACAGCATAGGGGAGAGCAAGGAGCCTTGTCTCACCCCGCAAGAGGAGCCAAAACACTCGGATAGTACATTGCCCCACCTAACAGTGAAAGATTGGTGGGAATACCAAAATTTCAATAAATTTAATATGTACATGGGAACCTTCCTGTCTTCTAGTTTTTCAAATAAAATATTGTGGTTCACCCTATCATATGCCTTACTTATATCAAGGAAACAGCTATAAATGGTTGAATTACTGTCAATGTATTTATATATTGTTTCTTTAAGTACATAGAATCATAGATACACAGGTCAGTTGAGTGGGACCTTTTAAAGCCAAACTGATTCGGAGATGTCCATAGGAAATCATTTAATAATATTTAATATTTAATATATATATATATATATATATATATATCTATATATATATATATATATATATATATATATATCCTAAATGCTAAGTTGTTCGAACATTTGTGCGAATTTCGTCTGTGACCATTTTTTACCCAGTAGATCCAACAGGTTATATTTTTTATACTTTCAAATTTTTAATGACTTTCATTTATGTTAAAGTACGGAGGAGACTCGATAAGAAAATTTAAGGAAAGCATTCTTTTACCTGTATACAATTATTATTTTTTTAAATTTCACCCGCGTTAGGATTTTATTTAAAAAAATCGAAATTAACTAAGCTGTCCCTTATGTTTCGTCAGCCTTTACACTCCTTCTCATTTGTTTTAGTTTAAGTTAGGTTAACTTAACCTAATTTAACCTCGAAAAAAGGAGGCCGTACAAGAAAATCCGACCTACTTACAAAGTTCGATTTAACTGGTAAAAAAGTGGCTTACTATTGGCGCTACTGGGGGATTTAGGTATATATATATATATATGGTTAGCGACAGACCATTTATTCAGTCTCGGAAAAGTTCCGTGGGTATTAAAAGGTTCATGTAGTTCACCACCATTAATTATGGTTATTAATTATTATTATTATTATTATTATTATTATTATTATTTATTGAAAATAGAAAATAATTTTCTTAACATTTACGAAATTACTCAATAAAAATGCAAATTTGTTAAATTTACGAGCATAATGTTCATATACAAGTGGCTTTTTACCGCTTCTACTATTTTTATCTTATATATATATATATATATATATATATATATATATATATAATATATATATATATATAATATATATATTATACCACGTAACTTCGTTGCAGTTCCGTGCGTTGGTGTCTCTTCACACGAAGGTCAAGTTGGCGGCCCCACTTCTAGGCCTGGCCTAATTGGAGAACGAGTTTCTCTCTTGCGATCTTCATCGCACATAGCCAGGCACATCCGGCTCATCTGGCACCGTCCTGAGTCAGACGTCTAGACTTCTTCTGAAGAATTCTACGTTGACACCAGTAATGTTTCTGAATTCCTTCGGAAGCTGGTTCAATTGTCTCGGCCCTCTGACAAACAAGCTATTTTCCTTTCTCTCATACTTATCTTTTAGTTTGGGAACACAACACATTCTACCTTTCCTATTTTTCACTGTTGCTTGGGTGATTACTGGGTTCAGTTTGAAGTTATGTACCAGTTTTTCCATTATTTTCCACGTGTAAATTATGGTGTAGCTCTCTCTTTTTCATTGCAGTGAATATAAATCTGATTTACGAGGTCTTTCCCAGTAGTTGAGTTCTTTGCAGCCAACAATCTTGGATGCGAAATTTCTTTGAATTTCTTCTGGTTTATTAATTTCTTCTGGTTTATATGCGGACTGGGGACATTAAGACTGAGCAGTATTCAAGTTTTGGTATAATCAGTGTTTTCAGCAGGGGAATCATTACTCCCTTGCCCCTTCTTTTAAAGGTTCTCAGTACCTCTCCCGCGAGACTCTTTTTGTTTGTCGCTATCTGATTTTGTGTCTCAAATTTTTAATTGGCAGTCATTATATCCCCTAAATCTATTGTTTTTCTGCTCTTCTGAATTTCATGTCTATCCGGTACATCTAATTGAAATTTTTATTCATGTATAAGCATTCATTATATTAATTTTCATGTTTTTCTTTTTCAGATTTTATGAATTGGAAAAGAATAAGTACATTGTAAAGTGTTCAGTAGCTTGTTAAGTAAGTGTAAAATGCCCTCATTCAGTGAAGAGGATAATTACTAATAAAAAACTTGAGAATCGTGAAGCGATGGGGTGCACGGCGTATGTTGAGTAAATTTCCAGACAATCTTTGAACAGAATCAGGTGTGAAATACATATGATAATAAGCACAGTTGAAGAGACTGGTAGTGTTGATTGATGTGAAGGAAGTGGGCGACCTCGTAGTGCTAGAACAGAGGAGTGACTGGGTTGAAGTTTTCATCTTGTGTCAAGATCAGCCCGGAACTCATCTCTCTCTAAGGGAACTCGATAAAGAAACTGATATTTCCCGTGGTAGTGCTTGGAATATTGCAAAAAATGATTTGGGCAACGTTCTTATGGACGGCAATCTGTTCAATCACCAACGGATACAAACAAAACCAAATGCGTAACTTGTGTTCAGAATTTGCCCTACACATTTGAAGGACAATAAATTGGACGAAAGTAGTTTTCTGACGAGAAAACATTTCACCTTATACCACCAATTAATCACCAGAATGACCGTGTGTATGGGAATGTTGCAAGAAAACGAGACATAACACCAGAGCGTTTCGTGAAGGAAGTTTCAAACTTCTCACCTAGCATCATGGTAGGAGTCTGGGTTTCAAAGTTGGGGAAAACCAACATATGCCAAAACCAATGCCGAATATTACTGCACGCAGGTTTTACCACAGTATTTGAGTGATACTCGACAAATTAGCGGCAACAATTACACTTTCCAGCAAGATGGTGCTTCTGCGCACAGAGCACAACGAACTGTGGCTTACCTGCTAAAAGAAAGCCCAGACTTCATTCAGCCAAACATGTGGCGAGCTAACAGTCCAGATCTTTCACCTTTAGATTATGATATCTGGGAGGTATTAAAGTCTAAAATTTATATTCCCGGTGAAAGAATTGGAAATGTGAACGAATTGTGTGACGATTTTTGGAAGGTTGGAACAATGTGTCACAGAGGTATGTTGACAGGTGTATCGATGAGTGGCGTCCACGTTTGACCATATGTATTCAGCAAAATGGATGTCACATCGAACAATACAGGGCTATTTAAAAAGATTCATCCGATTTCAACTGAGAATACTTCCGTACCTATCAACCGTACATCAACTGGGCATACACCAAATGAAAGAGGAAATCTTTGGGTTTTACAAGATCACCGCGAGAGGGCTCCAAAGTCACGCCGTGGCCTAGCCTAGCAACAAACAGGCAGTGTGAAAATGGCGTCCGCACAGCAGAAGGCGTTTTGTGTGTTGCAGTTTTCGAGCTGTAAATCGGTAGTCGCAGTGCAGCGTGAGTTTCGGATGCTCTGAGCACCCGGTGGATCTGTTCTGTAACGTCGACGAAACTCACGCTGCACTGTGACTACGATTTTTACAGCTCGAAAACTGCAACACACAAAACGCCTTCTGCTGTGCGAATGCCATTTTCACAATGACTGTTTGTTGCTAGGCTAGGCCACGGCGTGACTTTGGAGCCCTCTCGTGGTGATCTTGTAAAACATAGAGATTTCCTCTTTCATGTGGTGTATGCCCAGTTGATGCACGGTTGATAGGTACGGAAGTATTCTCAGTTGAAATCGGATGAATGATTTTAAATAGCCCTGTATATATATACCTTTCAACCTTTCAAATGTTCCGTGCGATGATTCCTCATTTCACGAAGGTGGAGCTTGTCGTCCCTCCTCTCGAGTTTGCCTGGTGAAGTAGTGAGTTGGTTTCTTGTACTCTCCACCTCACATAGCCAGGTACGCCCGGTTCATCGGGGATTGTTCTGAGCCAGGCATCTAATCTTCTTTTGAAGATGTCCACCGCAACACCACTCGTGTTCCTTAGTTCCTTGAGCAGCTGATTTAAGCAGTCTTTGTCGTCTCACAACAAAACTATTTTCTTTCAGGGTTAAGGATGTTTCCTGTCTAGCCTTTAATTTCGAAACACAACACACTCTTCTTTTTCTACTTTCCACCGTTGTTTGGGGAATTATAGAGTTCAGAGTAAGATTAGGGACTAGTTTCTCCATTATTTTCCAAGTGTAAATAATGGTGTACCTCTCTCTTCTCCTTTCCAGTGAATATAGGTTTAAGTCACGTAACCTTTCTCAGTAATTTAGTTCTTTGCACCCCTTGATCTTGGCTGTGAAGCTTCTCTGAATCCCTTCTGGCTGTCTAATGTCTTCTTTTTTATATGGGGATGTTATGACCGAGCAGTATTCCAATTTGGGTATGATAAGGGTTTTCAATAGAGGAATCATTATATTCCCATCCCTTCGTTTAGAGGTTCTCAATATATATATAGCGCTCGGACTTTGTGTTTCCTTTTCCCTGTGGTTGTTTGCTTATTAATAAGGTCACGTGTTATTTTGTGATTTTAGTGCATATATATATATATATATATAAATGAAAATTATTTCACGAAAGATGCGCCTCGGTGGTGTAGTGGTTAGCGTCTCTGACTATGAATCCATCGGCCCCGGGATCGAAACCCGGTAACGGCAGACGGCGCGCAGCAAAACCCAGCTGTTCATCCTTCCACACACTAAAGAAGTTGGATGTTAGATAAATGGGTACCCTGGGTAGCCTAGTAGTTAATACGCTATGCTGTTGGTCGGGCGTGGTTCGGATTCAACGTTAAACTGTAGGTCTAAGGTGGAGTGAGAAGCTTGACCTTTGACAGAATGAACAATTCGGACGGAAGCAAAGCCAAGGTAAGGTTAACCATTAACCAAGGTTATATATATATATATATATGAAAATTATTTCACGAAAGTAACACGTGAAAAATATTTATGATGAATAAAACCACGAAGGAAAGGAAACACAAAAAGGTGCTCAAGCGCTTTCGTCTAATGACATCCTCAGGAACACTGAAGTACATAAAAGGTTACGGCCTATATATAGGTTACAGAAAGAAAAAATAAATAAAATAAATAACATACATACACACAAACATATATATATATATATATATATATATATATATATATATATATCAGACATATCTACACACATACATATATCTATATATATGCAATAAACGGAGAAGTAAAAATAAAAATTAAAAATTGAAGATTAGAGGATTAACAAAGAGGCATACAGATTTGTAAGGAAAAATATCGATTTTTAGCACAAGATCAAATGAATTAAAATACAAATTTATACTGGAAATCTACCCGGGTTTTAACACTTTGCCTTTTAGAGTCAAGTTTCGATATATATAAAAATAAAATGAAGATTAAAAGTTAATAAAGTAGCGTACAAGTTTACGAAAGATTTAGCGTCCTACCCTTTTTATCTAAATTTGTTTTGAAGGAATTCAAAACAAGTTGAAATCGAGTTGAAAAAGACCTTTGCTTATGTTGAAGTTATTTGAAAGTTGGATAATGGCAGACTCAAGAATATTTCTATTGACAATGTTGCTAGAATGAAATAAAACTGAAGCATTATTCCAATCAATACAGTGGGATAACTCTGACAAATGGACAAAAGAGCACTGGACAACTTTCCTGTTCTAACGGAATATTGATGCTGTTTTATACGTGTGTGCAAATCCTTTCCCGTCTGACCTATGTAAAAGGAATCACATTGTTTACACCCAATTTTATAGATAATGCCTGAATTATTGGTGGGGCTATTTTTTACTATGATATTTTTCACAATATTGTTATATGAAAATACTACATTAATATCCAAAAGTTTAAGTACATTAGCAATGCCTAAAAAGCCCGGGAAAAATGGAAGTACTAAAATATTTTTGACAAAGTACGAGTGTTATTATTGACACGATAGAAAGTTCGTTTTGCCTTGTTGAGACAAGATTCCATAAACGCAGATGGGTAACACAGATCACTTCCAATACCGTTGATTTTTTAGAAATTCGGCCTCGATGTATTCCGGACTGGCGATCCTAAGGGCGCGGAGAAACATTGATGAAAAAATGGCCTTCTTAGTGGGGGTGTCATGTCCCGAGTAAAAGTGTACGTAGGACAAATTGTTTGTTGTTTTCCGATAGATACTAAACTTAAAACCTGGGCTTTCCCTATGTACCCGCACATCCAAAAATGGGATTGAATTGTCTTGTTCCACTTCTAAAGTAAACTTAATGGAGGGGACTTGATCATTTAACTGAAGGAGGAAGTTATCCAGGTCACGATTCATGGGCCAGATACACAAAATATCGTCGACGTACCGCAACCAAGGGATGCCAACCCCCAGGATTCTCGGAATGTAAGTAATTTCGAAAACTCCATATAAATATTGGAGAGGAGGGGCGATAAGGGGTTGCCCATGGCCATCCCAAACACTTGTTGATAATACTCGTTTTGGAACTTATTAAGCTTTGCATCAAAGACTGTAAATTCACTTTCAATAACGAGTATTATCAACAAGTGTTTGGGATGGCCATGGGCAACCCCTTATCGCCCCTCCTCTCCAATATTTAAATGGAGTTTTTCGAAATTACTTACATTCCGAGAATCCTGGGGGTTGGCATCCCTTGGTTGCGGTACGTCGACGATATTTTGTGTATCTGGCCCATGAATCGTGACCTGGATAACTTCCTCCTTCAGCTAAATGATCAAGTCCCCTCCATTAAGTTTACTTTAGAAGTGGAACAAGACAATTCAATCCCATTTTTGGATGTGCGGGTACATAGGGAAAGCTCAGGTTTTAAGTTTAGTATCTATCGGAAAACAACAAACAATTTGTCCTACGTACACTTTTACTCGGGACATGACACCCCCACTAAGAAGGCCATTTTTTCATCAATGTTTCTCCGCGCCCTTAGGATCGCCAGTCCGGAATACATCGATGCCGAATTGGAAAAAATCAACGGTATTGGAAGTGATCTGTGTTACCCATCTGCGTTTATGGAATCTTGTCTCAACAAGGCAAAACGAACTTTCTATCGTGTCAATAATAACACTCGTACTTTGTCAAAAAATATTTTAGTACTTCCATTTTTCCCGGGCTTTTTAGGCATTGCTAATGTACTTAAACTTTTGGATATTAATGTAGTATTTTTCATATAACAATATTGTGAAAAATATCATAGTAAAAAATAGCCCTACCAATAATTCAGGCATTATCTATAAAATTGGGTGTAAACAATGTGATTCCTTTTACATAGGTCAGACGGGAAAGGATTTGCACACACGTATAAAACAGCATCAATATTCCGTTAGAACAGGAAAGTTGTCCAGTGCTCTTTTTGTCCATTTGTCAGAGTTATCCCACTGTATTGATTGGAATAATGCTTCAGTTTTATTTCATTCTAGCAACATTGTCAATAGAAATATTCTTGAGTCTGCCATTATCCAACTTTCAAATAACTTCAACATAAGCAAAGGTCTTTTTCAACTCGATTTCAACTTGTTTTGAATTCCTTCAAAACAAATTTAGATAAAAAGGGTAGGACGCTAAATCTTTCGTAAACTTGTACGCTACTTTATTAACTTTTAATCTTCATTTTATTTTTATATATATCGAAACTTGACTCTAAAAGGCAAAGTGTTAAAACCCGGGTAGATTTCCAGTATAAATTTGTATTTTTAATTCATTTGATCTTGTGCTAAAAATCGATATTTTTCCTTACAAATCTGTATGCCTCTTTGTTAATCCTCTAATCTTTAATTTTTATTTTTTATTTTTACTTCTCCGTTTATTGCATATATATAGATATATGTATGTGTGTAGATATGTGTGTATGTATATATATATATATATATATATATATATATATATATATATATATATATGTGTTGTGTGTATGTATGTTATTTTTTATTTTTTTCTTTCTGTAACCTATATATAGGCCGTAACCTTTTATGTACTTCAGTGTTCCTGAGGATGTCATTAGACGAAAGCGCTTGAGCACCTTTTTGTGTTTCCTTTCCTTCGTGGTTTTATTTATCATATATATATATATATATATATATATATATATAGAGAGAGAGAGAGAGAGAGAGAGAGAGAGAGAGAGAGAGAGAGATTACAGTACATTCAAATAACAAAACTATAAGTTCCACTTTGTAAGGCTGGTATGTATGACACTATACTGAGTGTTGCCGTTTACTGCCTGTGAAATATTTCCGTGAACGCGTGTTCAGCACGTGCTTTAAATACAAAAACTTAACTTTTCTACGTGAAGGTCAAAATATGATAATAAAAACCCACTCTAATAGACAGAGTTTATTTCCACAACAGTTTCGATGCCCACTTTCGAAACTGTTGTGGAAATAAACTCTGTCTATTAGAGTGGGTTTTTATTATCACGTCCTTTAAAGTTTATAGTTATAAAATAATAACTATCGACCAGAATTTCATAAAATTTGGCACATTTAAAGAGAGGTCATTTTTCAATGTTCTGTATAATAGTATAAACTTCTATCACCTACACCCTATAGGCACGGTGTTATCAGGTTTGGAGCATAATACAATTTTAAGATGTACTTTCTTTCAGTTAATGTTAGTGGGGGATTTTCATTTTAATCCTGGAATTAAAATGTATGTAATATGATAAAGCTTTTCCTGGTTTCGCAAATTTCAATTTATGCCTGAAAAAGCCTAAACTTCAGATTCATACGAACATTGTTCTTTAAAAATTAAAATAAACAATAAATACTTAAGGTCTATAGACCTATATATTTTATATCATATACAGGGAGGATTGATTACCGACTGATATAAAGTTCAAGGTTCTCCTTTGAGTGTTTCATATTTTATAAGAATTTTAATTTTGTTTTATTATTAAGCCTTTACAAAATAAAAATTATATTTTTAACTAATTATTTCTTATAGGAAATTTTCAGACCTTTCTAATGATATATATATGGAAGATGTGACTTTTGTCGTTAACTGTCTATGAGCGTTTGTCCCCTGCAAAATTTTCAAAAATTCTGCCTTCAGCCTACACCGCAAAATATAACCAAATGATGAACTTTATTACATCCTCAATTTAAAACTGCAAGAGGTATGAACTTGAAATTTTTACCACATATACACAGCTCTACATGGTTTATATAACGGTAGAAAAAAATAAACTCACTACGTTAAAAATGCATTAGTTTATGACTATTTCATTTTTTGAAAATTGATATTTGAGTATTTACTCCTTTTTAAAACAATATTCTAAGTTTTAAATTATTGTATCAGATAGAGATTTTGAGGATTTTTCTAATGGTATTTATGTCACTCGTTATTTCAGTAACGAACTGTCTAGGAATATTTTAAAATTTGAAGTTTTCGACCCGTACTCATTTAAATGCCAATAACTAAAAAACTATAAAAAGTACCTACGCAAAATTAGTAGTATTCTAAAGAGGATGAATTTTTCTATAACTTCTGTTCTATACATTATTTGGTGAGTTTAATATTACGCGTTTCTATTGATTTTTTTACGTTACATTGTAATTTACAAAAACGTATAATTGAAGCTGACGGGTTTATAAACCAATATTTTTAATTCTAAAGATGTTAAGGTTTTAAAGGTCTGTAAGACCTTTCCACACACTTATATAGTTAGATATTGTTCTACGGCAATTATTACAGAAATTAGGCAATGTGTGTGTGTGGGGTCATCTTCAGAAAGAAATACGTCATAAACTGCGCATAGCTGAAACATACCATATGTTTTTAAAAGTCAAAATTCAAAAAGAAATTTGAAAAATAAACTAAACTAAATTAGATTGTTGTAATGAAAAGTAAAAGAACACATCTAAACTCTGTTTGGAAAGCATTTTAAAGTTTATTCTTTCGCGAGCTTTGGAAAAGTTTTTCGCACTTTGATAGGATTCCCTGACATCGTATATTAAGGAATTTGGTCGAACTGATAATTAATTAATTGTTCCAAAGAACATTTCTTCCTGAACATTCCTGCCAAGTTTAATCACTATCGGTCGAAAAGAGATGATTTTTTTCAATTATCACTAATATCGATAATACTATTAGTAATATTAATGTTTTGAGATAAAATTATTAGCTTGAGTTTCGAAGAGAATTTTTTGACTTCTATCATTTTTGCTCGCGTGGGCAATATTTTTGGAGTTGATACACTGATC
>JAJOZX010001068.1:97500-100000 GCA_023014485.1 Bathynomus jamesi | reverse complement strand
TTTAGCGTCAGCAAAAAATTCATTCACCCATTTTTTATAGATTTTCGTATGAACAAAAGTGGTGGTCTTACGTCTCAAATCTGTGGTGGTCTTACGTCTCAAATCTGTGGTGGTCTTACGTCTCGAATCTGTGGTTCTCTTTCAGTTCAAGTGAAGATATTAAAAATTTTTGTTGATACAACAGGAAGGAAGTAGGGAAAGAAAAATAAAAAGTGACATCACACATTTTCAAATGAGTCACGAGTTTCGGTTGGAAGCTCGGAAGCTCCTCCGGAAGACAGAGCCTTTATGGCTGATCCCCGGAGTTACGTAAAAGACTCCAACTCCACTCCAAATGAGTTACGAAAATTGTGTATTGGAGCGCGTATTCTAAGAAATAGTTTCATATTTAGAAGGGCTTATGAAAATGTTTTATTTAGCAATGGTAATAGCTCTTTTGTTTTCTTACGTTTAGCTGCCATTAACGATATGATTTCACTGATGAAAAATGGTACTCAATAGCACGGGTGTCCGCGGATTGAATTTCAAAAGGACGGAGGGATTAAAAGATGAAGATGAAGTGTGAAGGTTGGTGTAGTGCATACTATTAAAGTAACACGCTCCTAAACAAATTACAGCAGCCTGGCGTCATGCTAACGTTTAGAAGGTGGATCATACTGACGTCGTAATAGCGTTTTTGTTCGCTCATGCTGTTGCATGATGCCGTAAATTTCGATAATAGCGTCACTATAACATTAACATGGCGTCAGTATTTCGTATGATGGCAGTTTCACGGCTATATCACTACCACTTTTCAGACGGTAATGTGACACCAAGTTCTCATTGTGTTGTCATTTTGCTGTTATGATACAATGAACTGCAATAACGACGTCACTTGAAACGGCACTTGAAAATTTGAGCGCCCACTTTTTAAGGCACTTGAAAAGTGGACGCTGAAATTTTCCGGTTGAGGTTTAAGTTTTGTTTTTTAGCTAAAAATACAATACAGTAGTTACCTCCTTTTCTTTGATGTATTCAAACCGAGGTGAATGCAACGAGTTTCTTGCGTATAATGAGGTTCTGAATGTAGTGGGCGAGACAGTTTTAAACCCTAGACCCTGTCTCAAAGCTGGGTCCTAGCTGCTTTGCAGATAGCTGGTGAGGGGAGCTATATTTTAGGGCCTTTTTGCGAGTGACCCGTCGCCCACGTTGGGCTTCCATCATGAAGAGGAAAAACTATAGTATTTGTCATTTATCTTTACTTATTCGGACTATAGTGGATTTAATTTTCCTAGAAGAGTTCCTCGCTCCTAGCACGTTTGTGTGTAACATAAAAGTTTCTTATGGACCATTATATATATATATATATATATATATGATGCAAACCCTCAAGGAAAAAGAAAAATGATTCCAAGGCCTTTTCGTGTATTCAGAAGTACCTCGTCAAGGATTAGCACCTGATTAACAAGAGTTAATTAGAGGTAAAAGGTATTTTAACAGGATATTGTCATTTTATACATTCCCGCACTGTTATTGAAATTACTTTTAAAATGGATAATGCACATTCTAGAATATTCCTTTCAATTAATATCTGGTTTTAAAGAGCGCTTTAAAACTATCCCACTTGATACTATAATTACATCTATACATATGGTTAAACATGCATTAGAATTATTTGCCATTCTACACGCATATTAGCAATATTCTAATTCATTGTTTACCATGTGTAGGCCTATAGATGTAATCATAGTATCAAATGGGATAGTTCTAAAGCGCTCGTTAAAAAAGATATAATTGAAAGGAATATTCTAGAATGTGCATTTATCCATTTTAAAAATAATTTCAATAACAGTGCGGGAATGTATAAATTGACAGTATCCTGTTAAAATAACTTTTTCCTCTAATTAACTCTTGTTAATCAGGTGCTAACCTTTCTATTTTTCCGTCCCGCTGTACATAGGTATATATTTTTGTCATTTCGTCTTCTCCCTTCATTCTTTGACGAGGTGTACTTCTTAATATACGAAAGTCCTTGGAATCATTTTTCTTTTCTTTTTCCTTGTGGATTTGCATCATTCATTCATTATATATATATATATATATATGAATAAACCACGAAGGGAAAAGAAACACAAAGGGGTGCTCAAGCGCTTTCGTCTAATGACATCCTCAGGAACACTGGAGTGAAAGGGCAGATCAAGACAATATATAGGTTACAAAAATAAACATACATACATACATATACATATATATATATATATATTATATAACATAGAAAAAATTGTGGGAGGAGCAAACACATTTGTATGGGAAATTGACACTTTTAGCACTTTGGCCGACATTCATATAAATTCAAATGGCTTGTTTATGGAACAGGTCACAAAAGAATAGAGAAATAATATAAATATAAATATAAATTGTGAAAAAAAAAAAATAAAAATAATTACAAAATAGTGCCTTAGTGATATATATGTCACAGCCTAAACCATAAAGAAATAAACCAACAAAATAAAACCACAAA
>JAJOZX010001068.1:0-92500 GCA_023014485.1 Bathynomus jamesi | reverse complement strand
TATATATATAATATATATATATATATATATATATATATATATATATATATATATATATACATACTGTATATTGATCTTGATCCTTTTTAATTACAGTATATACCGAAACTAAAGATATGTGATATTTATGACAAAACGTTGGTGTATTTTTCGCTTCATTTTGATAACGTGATTAACTTTTTATTAACAGCCTCGCTATATGCGGATAATCCTTAATAAGAAATTATACAAACAAACAATTTCCTCTTAATTGCATTGTCTCTATCGGAACAAATCTCTCTCTCTCGCTCTCTCTCTCTCTCTCTCTCTCTCTCTCTCTCTCTCTCTCTCTCTCTCTCTCTCTCTCTCTCTCTCTCTCTCTCTCTCTCTCTCTCCTCTCTCTCTCTCTCTCTCTCTCTCTCTCTTCTATGTGTGCATAGACACACCTGACCTCTGATCTTTCTGCCATTTCTGATTGGGGCAGAGAAAATCTTGTGGCTTTCAATACCTCAGACACTCGGTTCCTAACTCTATTTACTCGTCACAATCTTAACCACGACTATCCCCTTACCTTCAGCAATACATAACTGAATCCTTCTTTTTCTCTTAACATTCTTAGCGTTTCCTTTTCTCGTGATGTACTCTCTTTCCAAAACAGCTTCTAAGAGGTTACGTGTGCTGTACCGCCTCCGCAGTTTCTTCACCTTCACCCAGGCTCAGTTGCTGTCTCTGTACAGGGGTCTTGTCCACCCCTGTATGAAGTACGCTTCTCATGTTCGGGGTGGATCAACCCACACAGTCCTACTTGACCGGTTGGATTCAAAGGCTTTTCATTCATCAGTTTCCCGCCTCTTACTGACTGTCTTCAGTCCCTCTCTCTCTTCGCCGCAATGTTGCCTCACTCTCTCTTTACTGTCGCTATTATAACGGACACTACTTTTCTAAGCTCTCCAACTGTATGCCCTCCTTTAAGGAGGACGCAAGGGTTACTCGGTTTTCCCCCTGTCTATGACCGCCAATCTTTCAACGCAGTGTCTAGGCATCTCGAAAACCCTGGACCTTGATTTCAGCTCTCTTCTTCTTCTACGGTGGGTGTGGGGGGGGCGCTTTTGGTCTCTCCTTTCTGCATAAAAAAAGTGCCGAACTAGTTTATATATTTCCTCTTTCTGCAAAATTTCCTTGGCTCTTTTTCAAGGGTAAATGTATTTTCTTCAACCTTTTTCCGTATCTCCCCTCTGGCGGAGGAGCATAGCGGAGGGTGGGGAGAGAGCCTTATGCTTTTCTATCTAGTTTTCTACTATTGCCAGAATAATTAAAAAATGCACTAGTTTAATAAGAGGAACTTCCTAGTGGACCGAAAGGTTTTGAAGCCCCTTTGCCCTCGTAACTCCTCGTAACTCTCTCTCAAATTTACGGAAATATAATTTTTCCGTTTTTTATTAATATTAATTCAATAAATATTATGTCATTTTATGAGTAATTCTTTGAACACACAAAAACAACAACAACAACGAGAACAACAACAACAAATAACACGAAACAATTTCTATTCCATGCATTATATACTCAATTTTCCCACTATAATATTATTTCAATACTATTTTCTCCTCGGCAATTTTATCAATAAACAATGTAACACATCTCCCTCAGCCAAAAGCAAATATTTACTTGGAAACAGATTCAAAATAATTTAATTATAATATATATATATATATATATATATATATATATATATATATATATATATATATATATATATGAGAGTAGGGCCGACAAGCTTGACCTGAGTGAAATGAGGAATCATCGCACGGAACATTTGAAAGGTTCCGTGGTTATTTTAATAAGGTTATTTTAATAATGGTTATTTTAATAAGGTGCACAGGTGTTGTAACTGTAACGCTTTAAAAATAATATAATTTAAACAATAATGACTTAAAATAATTGAAAACTTACTTCCAATTAATTATTACACGACATACGTGAACACGAATATGTATATTGTTCGCTCTCGTGTGTGTGTATATATATTATATATATATATATATATATATATACTGTATAGCAATGTAGTGGTTAGCATCGCTGACTACAAATCCACTGGCCCCGGGTTTGATTCCCAGTGGCGGCAGGCAGTGTGCAGCTAACCCAGCTGTTCATCCTTGTGTAGATAAATGGGTATGCGGGTAGCCTAGCGGTTAAGAAGCTGGGATGCTGATCGGGAGATTGTGAGATTGAGTCCGGAGTGGACTTTGTAATTTTTGACCACCCTGTGGGTCGTGGTTCGGATTCCACGTTAAGCTGCGGGACTAAGATGGAAAACAAGCTTAACCTTCGCCAGAATGAACAATTCGGGCGAAGTAAAATCAATGTTAAACCAAGCTCTATATATATATATATATATATATATATATATATATATATATATATAGGGTGTTCCACAAAAATGCCCCTCTGTTTTATTTGCCCGTTATTTTATAAAGGATGTATATTTTATTATTGGAGTTTCTCTTCAGAAAGGTAACAGATTGGCGTGTTTATTCCACATAAATCTATACATTTCTAATCTTTCATTACTTAATAACTAATAAATATCGTATATTAAAACCGTTCTTTCAACATTTCATTAAAGCAATAACTTTTCCTAATTTTACCAAAATTAGAATAAAACAATAACGCTACCAATAGTGACCTAGTGAGGTCTTTCTTTGATTTCTGTGAACCTCAAACCTGAGCAAGGAATAGCTTATTATTTTTCCTCCCAAGAACCTTAATTAAGAAATGGCTGAAGGAGCAAACCAACGTTTAATATAGCCTTAATAAACGATACGGGAGGAGGGAGATCAATACTTCAAACATATGATGTACCATTCTTTCATTCTTTATTAAACTAATGCATTGATATACAAAAATAATTGAATTATTACCCGCAGATTACCCATTCAATTAGGGTATTTAAGGGAATTTAGAGGAATTTAGGGGAGGTTTTGGGATAAAATTGCAGAGCAGAAAAGAATCGGAAATAAATAGTTATAAAAAAGAGGAAAAAATCCATGGGTTTTTTCCAAAGATGAGAAATCTTTGTCTTAATTAAGTAATTAATTACTGATTTTGTTCAAATCTTTTATAGTCGCAGAAAGATGTTTCGGAATAAATCATTACATAGAGAGTGTCAGAGTGTGTATTGGGCGGACAACAACCAACCGCCACGAAAATGGCTCTATTTGCTAACGTAAACTCTCTCTCTCTCTCTCTCTCTCTCTCTCTCTCTCTCTCTCTCCTCTCTCTCTCTCTCTCTGTCTCTCCCTGGGTAGAGAGCCTTCTACTTTTCTATCCAGTTTTCTACTACTGCTAGGATAGTTGAAAGAAAAATAAACTTTTACAAAAGTTTTCCCTGGCACCCGTTGCCATTGGTACCTCCTCGGTATGGGCCGCAACGCCTTTTGAGGTACTTCTTTTCCTTGTAACTCCTTGTAACTCTCTCTCTCTCTCTCTCTCTCTCTCTCTCTCTCTTCCTCTCCTCCTCTCTCTCTCTCTCTCACAAGCTGCTTGGGGACTCCCAACATGGGTTTAGACGGCATAGGTCGTGTCTCACCAACTTGCTCGAGTTTTCCACGTCATGTTGGGTGAGTACGATAAGAGTAGGGCGATTGATATACTTTATCTCGACTTTCAGAAAGCCTTTGATAAGGTACCTCACCGTTAGCTAATGGCGAAAGTGCGCGCGCTGGGTATCGGTGGGGAAATAGGTAGGTGGCTTGAAAACTGGCTGAAGAGTAGGCGGCAGAGGGTTGTAATTAAAGGTGCTAGTTCGGGTTGGCCTCGGTCACTAGTGGGTTCCTCAGGGTTCCGTTTTGGGGCCGCTGTTGTTTATCATTTACATAAATGATATCGACGGTGGCATCGTCAGTCGGATCGCCAAATTCGCTGATGACACCAAGCTTGGGGCCAATGTTGGGACGCCCGAAGCGATCGAGGAACTGCGTGCGGACCTAGGTAGGATAGGAGAGTGGTCCGAAAAATGGCAAATGCCGTTTAACTTGGGTAAATGCAAAGTGATGCACATTGGCTACGCCAATCCCAAGTCGGACTACTCGATGTTGGGTAGTAATATCGAGGTGACTGATTTAGAAAAGGACTTGGGTGTGCTAATTAGCAGCGACCTTAAGTTTACGAAACAGTGCGTAGAGGTGGAAAGAAAGCCCAGAAACTATTGGGTTATATTAGGAGGCAATTTCAGTTCGGAACAAGGAGATTGTGCTCTCACTGTACAATTCCCTTGTTCGGCCGCACCTGGAGTATGCTGTGCAGTTCTGGTCGCCCACCCTCAGGAAAGATATGAGAGGCTGGAGCGAGTGCAGGCGAGGGCCACAAAGTTAATCCCTTCCGTTAGGCATATGGGCTACAATCGACGGTTACGCGCCCTGAACTTGTTTTCGCTTGAAACTCGGAGGCTGCGCGGTCAACTGATCGAAGTTTTCAAGCTCTTACGCGGGTTCAACGATGTCGATTTTAGAAGTATGTTTAGTTTAAATGATAACCCAACTCGCAACAATGGTTGGAAGTTGGATTGAAACGGTTTAGGACTAGTGTGTGTGGGAATTACTTTACGTATAAGATCTGTGACACATGGAACAGGTTACCTTCGGAAGTTGTGAACAGTTCCTCTGTGGATCAGTTCAAGAAAAGGGTAGACCAAATCTTGCACACTATTTGAGTGTGTAAAGACATTTAGGACCTCAGTCTGCGGAAATTTCTTTTCCTATAAAATAGTTAATATCTGGAACCAACTTCCCTCAGAGGTTGTTTCCAGTCAAAGTGTAAATCTGTTTAAAAATAGGCTAGACAAAGTACTGAACACACTCATAGTTTAAGATTAAAACCTCAGAAAACTCTGCAGGAGTTCGCTTGCTCGGTGTCTCTGTGAGCAAGCTAAATATAGAGCTATTTATATATTCTCCACTTTCCTGTAAAATTTCCTTGGCTACTTTTCCAGGGTCAAGGTATTTTCTTCAACCTTTTTCCGTACCTGCCTCTGGCAGGGAGGGAGCGGAGGGTGGGGAGAGAGCCTTCTACTTTTCTATCCAGTTTTCTACTACTGCTAGGATAGTTGAAAGAAAAATAAACTTTTACAAAATTTTCCCTGGCACCCGTTGCCATTGGTACCTCCTCGGTATGGGCCGCAAGGCCTTTTGAGGTACTTCTTTTCCTTGTAACTCCTTGTAACTCTCTCTCTCTCTCTCTGGGCCTCGGTCACTAGTGGGGTTCCTCAGGGTTCCGTTTTGGGGCCACTGTTGTTTATCATTTACATATATGATATCGAAGGTGGCATCGTCAGTCGGATCGCCAAATTCGCTGATGACACCAAGCTTGGGGCCAATGTTGGGATGCCCGAAGCGATCGAGCAACTGCGTGCGGACCAAGTAGGATAGGAGAGTGGTCCGAAAAATGGCAAATGCCGTTTAACTTGAGTAAATGCAAGGTGATGCACATTGGCTATGCCAATCCCAAGTCGGACTACATATTGGGGAGTAATATGGAGGCCACTGATTTCGAAAAGGACTTGGGTGTGCTAATTAGCAGCGACCTTAAGTTTACGAAACAGTGCGTAGAGGTGGAAAAGAAAGCCCAGAAGCTGTTGGGTTATATCAGGAGGCAATTTCAGTTTCGGAACAAGGAGATTGTGCTCTCTCTGTACAATTCATGGTTCGGCCGCAACTGGAGTATGCTGTGCAGTTCTGGTCGCCCACCTTCAGGAAAGATATTGAGAGGCTGGAGTGAGTGCAGGCGAGGGCCACAAAGTTAATCCCTTCCGTTTGGCATATGGGTTACAATCGACGCTTACGCGCCCAGAACTTGTTTTCGCTGGAAACTCGGAGGCTGCGCGGTCAACTCATCGAGGTTTTCAAGCTGTTGCACGGGTCAACGATGTCGATTTTAGAAGCATGTTTAGTTTAAATGATAGCCCAACTCGCAACAATGGTTGGAAGTTGGATTTGAAACGGTTTAGGACTAGTGTGTGTGGGAATTACTTTACCTATAAGATCTGTGACACGTGGAACACGTTACCTTCAGAAGTTGTGAACAGTTCCTCTGTGGATCATTTCAAGAAAAGGTTAGACCAAATCTTGCACACTATTTGAGTGTGTAGAAAATTTTCCGTGGCACCCGTTGCCATTGGTACCTTCTCGGTATGGGCCGCAAGGACTTTTGAGGTACTTCTTTTCCATGTAACTCCTTGTAACTCTCTCTTGTTTTTTAATGTATACAATATCACCTTTCCAGCCTTCTCTTAATAAATATTTCAATTTTCTTTGATCAATTTGCCACAAACGAACTTGGATTCAGTTTCATGTTCATATATATAATTGTGTGTGTGAGAGAGAGAGAGGAGAGAGAGAGAGAGAGCAAAAATGATATAAAATTGAAGACCTAAAAACCCAGTTATCGTAATATTGTGCAGCTGTTCAGTGCACGATTTAGCCTCCTTACTAATAAGCACCAAGGGTTATAACTAGTGCACCCACAACTTAATATGGAATCCGAATTCATGATTTGTGCGCAGAGGACGGTCCCCTCCCCACACCCAAGAAATGAACAAAATTAACATCGTTTAAATTTGATGCTTTTAAGGAAAGCGGTGCTGTGAAGCAGCCATTCGTCTCTTTTTAGATGAGGCTCACGTTTTCTATACGCATATTTTTTATTTGTAACTCTTTTAATTAGAAATGAATATAACGAATACAAAAACATTGAAAAGGAACACTTTCCTTCGGTGTCGTTACTCAAAATGTTTTTCAATCCTTGAACATGAAATAAATTTTAAAGAAACGAGGTAAAATTTAGTTGAAAATTGGTTCGTTCAAAATTTGAGAAAGTTCACAAAGTAGAAATGAAAAAGAAAAAGAAAATATTTGGATTTGGCCAATTTAAATGCTCAATTTTTTTTTTTTTCTCAAGTATTTGATATGTCGTGAATGAAATATTTTGTATTTTATGCATATCTAATAATATTAATAATAATAATAATAATAATAATAATAATCACTCTGGAGGGCCAGAAACTGGCACGGCGCTAAGGCCAACTAAAGTGGCCCCACTACTTTTACCATATTATTATGATCAGCATCATCAAAATTAGATAAAAAGAAATTATTATATCTAACAAAAAATTTATTTACCCCTTAGAATCCACCTTCAAAAAGAAGTTATAAGTTCTAAATTTAGAAGTTTTTATCTTAAGTGTATGAAATGATTAAAAGATATTACTGATGTGATGTAAAGGCTCATATTTATTCATATTAAAAGATATTACTGATGTGATGTAAAGGCTCATATTAAAGGCTCATATATTTACTCATACTAAAAAATATTACTGATGTGATATAAAGGCTCATATTAAAGGCTCATATTTACTCATACTAAAAAATATTACTGATGTGATGTGAAGGCTCATATTAAAGGCTCATATTTACTCATACTAAGATATTACTGATGTGATGTAAAGGCTCATATTAAAGGCTCATATTTACTCATATTAAAATATATTACTGATGTATTGTGAAGGCATTTAAAAACAAGTTAAATTATCTTTTAATCGAGGATTACTGATAAATCTTCGCATTAATGTAATATATATATAATATATATATATATATATATATATATACAGGGTGAGTCAAAAGTAGCGCCCGATTTCTGTCAGTTGATTGTTTGTTTGCCATTTGTATTACAGTGTATTACGGAAATATAATTTTTCCGTTTTGCTTATTAATATTAATTCAATAAATATTATGTCATTTTATGAGTAATTCTTTGAACACACAAAAACAACAACAACAACGAGAACAACAACAACAAATAACACGAAACAATTTTCTATTCCATGCATTATATACTCAATTTTCCCACTATAATATTATTTCAATACTATTTTCTCCTCGGCAATTTTATCAATAAACAATGTAACACATCTCCCTCAGCCAGAAAAGCAAATTATTTACTTGGAAACAGATTCAAAATAATTCTAATTATAATATATATATATATATATATATATATATATATATATATATATATATATGAGAGTAGGGCCGACAAGCTTGACCTGAGTGAAATGAGGAATCATCGCACGGAACATTTGAAAGGTTCCGTGGTTATTTTAATAAGGTTATTTTAATAATGGTTATTTTAATAAGGTGCACAGGTGTTGTAACTGTAACGCTTTAAAAAATATAATTTAAACAATAATGACTAAAAATAATTGAAAACTTACTTCCAATTAATTATTACACGACATACGTGAACACGAATATGTATATTGTTCGCTCTCGTGTGTGTGTGTATATATATATATATATATATATATATATATATATATATATATATATATACTGTATAGCAATGTAGTGGTTAGCATCGCTGACTACAAATCCACTGGCCCCGGGTTTGATTCCCAGTGGCGGCAGGCAGTGTGCAGCTAACCCAGCTGTTCATCCTTGGTAGATAAATGGGTATGCCGGGTAGCCTAGCGGTTAAGAAGCTGGGATGCTGATCGGGAGATTGTGAGATTGAGTCCGGGAGTGGACTTTGTAATTTTTGACCACCCGTGCTGGGTCGTGGTTCGGATTCCACGTTAAGCTGCGGGACTAAGATGGAGAAACAAGCTTAACCTTCGCCAGAATGAACAATTCGGGCGAAGGTAAAATCAATGTTAAACCAAGCTCTATATATATATATATATATATATATATATATATATATATAGGGTGTTCCACAAAAATGCCCCTCTGTTTTATTTGCCCGTTATTTTATAAAGGATGTATATTTTATTATTGAAGTTTCTTCTTCAGAAAGGTAACAGATTGGCGTGTTTATTCCACATAAATCTATACATTTCTAATCTTTCATTACTTAATAACTAATAAATATCGTATATTAAAACCGTTCTTTCAACATTTCATCCTTAAAGCAATAACTTTTCCTAATTTTACCAAAATTAGAATAAAACAATAACGCTACCAATAGTGACCTAGTGAGGTCTTTCTTTGATTTCTGTGAACCTCAAACCTGAGCAAGGAATAGCTTATTATTTTTCCTCCCAAGAACCTTAATTAAGAAATGGCTGAAGGAGCAAACCAACGTTTAATATAGCCTTAATAAACGATACGGGAGGAGGGAGATCAATACTTCAAACATATGATGTACCATTCTTTTCATTTCTTATTAAACTAATGCATGATATACAAAAATAATTGAATTATTACCCGCAGATTACCCATTTCAATTAGGGGTATTTAAGGGAATTTAGAGGAATTTAGGGGAGGTTTTGGGATAAAATTGCAGAGCAGAAAAGAATCGGAAATAAATAGTTATAAAAAAGAGGAAAAAATCCATGGGTTTTTTCCAAAGATGAGAAATCTTTGTCTTAATTAATTAATTAATTACTGATTTTGTTCAAATCTTTTATAGTCGCAGAAAGATGTTTCGGAATAAATCATTACAGAGAGAGTGTCAGAGTGTGTATTGGGCGGACAACAACCAACCGCCACGAAAATGGCTCTATTTGCTAACGTAAACTCTCTCTCTCTCTCTCTCTCTCTCTCTCTCTCTCTCTCTCTCTCTCTCTCTCTCTCTCTCCCTGGGTAGAGAGCCTTCTACTTTTCTATCCAGTTTTCTACTACTGCTAGGATAGTTGAAAGAAAAATAAACTTTTACAAAAGTTTTCCCTGGCACCCGTTGCCATTGGTACCTCCTCGGTATGGGCCGCAACGCCTTTTGAGGTACTTCTTTTCCTTGTAACTCCTTGTAACTCTCTCTCTCTCTCTCTCTCTCTCTCTCTCTCTCTCTCTCTCTCTCTCTCTCTCTCTCTCTCTCTCTCACAAGCTGCTTGGGGACTCCCAACATGGGTTTAGACGGCATAGGTCGTGTCTCACCAACTTGCTCGAGTTTTTCCACGTCATGTTGGGTGAGTACGATAAGAGTAGGGCGATTGATATACTTTATCTCGACTTTCAGAAAGCCTTTGATAAGGTACCTCACCGCTAGCTAATGGCGAAAGTGCGCGCGCTGGGTATCGGTGGGGAAATAGGTAGGTGGCTTGAAAACTGGCTGAAGAGTAGGCGGCAGAGGGTTGTAATTAAAGGTGCTAGTTCGGGTTGGGCCTCGGTCACTAGTGGGGTTCCTCAGGGTTCCGTTTTGGGGCCGCTGTTGTTTATCATTTACATAAATGATATCGACGGTGGCATCGTCAGTCGGATCGCCAAATTCGCTGATGACACCAAGCTTGGGGCCAATGTTGGGACGCCCGAAGCGATCGAGGAACTGCGTGCGGACCTAGGTAGGATAGGAGAGTGGTCCGAAAAATGGCAAATGCCGTTTAACTTGGGTAAATGCAAAGTGATGCACATTGGCTACGCCAATCCCAAGTCGGACTACTCGATGTTGGGTAGTAATATCGAGGTGACTGATTTAGAAAAGGACTTGGGTGTGCTAATTAGCAGCGACCTTAAGTTTACGAAACAGTGCGTAGAGGTGGAAAAGAAAGCCCAGAAACTATTGGGTTATATTAGGAGGCAATTTCAGTTTCGGAACAAGGAGATTGTGCTCTCACTGTACAATTCCCTTGTTCGGCCGCACCTGGAGTATGCTGTGCAGTTCTGGTCGCCCACCCTCAGGAAAGATATTGAGAGGCTGGAGCGAGTGCAGGCGAGGGCCACAAAGTTAATCCCTTCCGTTAGGCATATGGGCTACAATCGACGGTTACGCGCCCTGAACTTGTTTTCGCTTGAAACTCGGAGGCTGCGCGGTCAACTGATCGAAGTTTTCAAGCTCTTACGCGGGTTCAACGATGTCGATTTTAGAAGTATGTTTAGTTTAAATGATAACCCAACTCGCAACAATGGTTGGAAGTTGGATTTGAAACGGTTTAGGACTAGTGTGTGTGGGAATTACTTTACGTATAAGATCTGTGACACATGGAACAGGTTACCTTCGGAAGTTGTGAACAGTTCCTCTGTGGATCAGTTCAAGAAAAGGGTAGACCAAATCTTGCACACTATTTGAGTGTGTAAAGACATTTAGGACCTCAGTCTGCGGAAATTTCTTTTCCTATAAAATAGTTAATATCTGGAACCAACTTCCCTCAGAGGTTGTTTCCAGTCAAAGTGTAAATCTGTTTAAAAATAGGCTAGACAAAGTACTGAACACACTCATAGTTTAAGATTAAAACCTCAGAAAACTCTGCAGGAGTTCGCTTGCTCGGTGTCTCTGTGAGCAAGCTAAATATAGAGCTATTTATATATTCTCCACTTTCCTGTAAAATTTCCTTGGCTACTTTTCCAGGGTCAAGGTATTTTCTTCAACCTTTTTCCGTACCTGCCTCTGGCAGGGAGGGAGCGGAGGGTGGGGAGAGAGCCTTCTACTTTTCTATCCAGTTTTCTACTACTGCTAGGATAGTTGAAAGAAAAATAAACTTTTACAAAATTTTCCCTGGCACCCGTTGCCATTGGTACCTCCTCGGTATGGGCCGCAAGGCCTTTTGAGGTACTTCTTTTCCTTGTAACTCCTTGTAACTCTCTCTCTCTCTCTCTGGGCCTCGGTCACTAGTGGGGTTCCTCAGGGTTCCGTTTTGGGGCCACTGTTGTTTATCATTTACATATATGATATCGAAGGTGGCATCGTCAGTCGGATCGCCAAATTCGCTGATGACACCAAGCTTGGGGCCAATGTTGGGATGCCCGAAGCGATCGAGCAACTGCGTGCGGACCAAGTAGGATAGGAGAGTGGTCCGAAAAATGGCAAATGCCGTTTAACTTGAGTAAATGCAAGGTGATGCACATTGGCTATGCCAATCCCAAGTCGGACTACATATTGGGGAGTAATATGGAGGCCACTGATTTCGAAAAGGACTTGGGTGTGCTAATTAGCAGCGACCTTAAGTTTACGAAACAGTGCGTAGAGGTGGAAAAGAAAGCCCAGAAGCTGTTGGGTTATATCAGGAGGCAATTTCAGTTTCGGAACAAGGAGATTGTGCTCTCTCTGTACAATTCCATGGTTCGGCCGCAACTGGAGTATGCTGTGCAGTTCTGGTCGCCCACCTTCAGGAAAGATATTGAGAGGCTGGAGTGAGTGCAGGCGAGGGCCACAAAGTTAATCCCTTCCGTTTGGCATATGGGTTACAATCGACGCTTACGCGCCCAGAACTTGTTTTCGCTGGAAACTCGGAGGCTGCGCGGTCAACTCATCGAGGTTTTCAAGCTGTTGCACGGGTTCAACGATGTCGATTTTAGAAGCATGTTTAGTTTAAATGATAGCCCAACTCGCAACAATGGTTGGAAGTTGGATTTGAAACGGTTTAGGACTAGTGTGTGTGGGAATTACTTTACCTATAAGATCTGTGACACGTGGAACACGTTACCTTCAGAAGTTGTGAACAGTTCCTCTGTGGATCATTTCAAGAAAAGGTTAGACCAAATCTTGCACACTATTTGAGTGTGTAGAAAATTTTCCGTGGCACCCGTTGCCATTGGTACCTTCTCGGTATGGGCCGCAAGGACTTTTGAGGTACTTCTTTTCCATGTAACTCCTTGTAACTCTCTCTTGTTTTTTAATGTATACAATATCACCTTTCCAGCCTTCTCTTAATAAATATTTCAATTTTCTTTGATCAATTTGCCACAAACGAACTTGGATTCAGTTTCATGTTCATATATATAATTGTGTGTGTGAGAGAGAGAGAGAGAGAGAGAGAGAGAGAAGCAAAATGATATAAAATTGAAGACCTAAAAACCCAGTTATCGTAATATTGTGCAGCTGTTCAGTGCACGATTTAGCCTCCTTACTAATAAGCACCAAGGGTTATAACTAGTGCACCCACAACTTAATATGGAATCCGAATTCATGATTTGTGCGCAGAGGACGGTCCCCTCCCCACACCCAAGAAATGAACAAAATTAACATCGTTTAAATTTGATGCTTTTAAGGAAAGCGGTGCTGTGAAGCAGCCATTCGTCTCTTTTTAGATGAGGCTCACGTTTTCTATACGCATATTTTTTTATTTGTAACTCTTTTAATTTAGAAATGAATATAACGAATACAAAAACATTGAAAAGGAACACTTTCCTTCGGTGTCGTTACTCAAAATGTTTTTCAATCCTTGAACATGAAATAAATTTTAAAGAAACGAGGTAAAATTTAGTTGAAAATTGGTTCGTTCAAAATTTGAGAAAGTTCACAAAGTAGAAATGAAAAAGAAAAAGAAAATATTTGGATTTGGCCAATTTAAATGCTCAATTTTTTTTTTTTTTCTCAAGTATTTGATATGTCGTGAATGAAATATTTTTGTATTTTATGCATATCTAATAATATTAATAATAATAATAATAATAATAATAATAATAATCACTCTGGAGGGCCAGAAACTGGCACGGCGCTAAGGCCAACTAAAGTGGCCCCACTACTTTTACCATATTATTATGATCAGCATCATCAAAATTAGATAAAAAGAAATTATTATATCTAACAAAAAATTTATTTACCCCTTAGAATCCACCTTCAAAAAGAAGTTATAAGTTCTAAATTTAGAAGTTTTTATCTTAAGTGTATGAAATGATTAAAAGATATTACTGATGTGATGTAAAGGCTCATATTTATTCATATTAAAAGATATTACTGATGTGATGTAAAGGCTCATATTAAAGGCTCATATATTTACTCATACTAAAAAATATTACTGATGTGATATAAAGGCTCATATTAAAGGCTCATATTTACTCATACTAAAAAATATTACTGATGTGATGTGAAGGCTCATATTAAAGGCTCATATTTACTCATACTAAGATATTACTGATGTGATGTAAAGGCTCATATTAAAGGCTCATATTTACTCATATTAAAATATATTACTGATGTATTGTGAAGGCATTTAAAAACAAGTTAAATTATCTTTTAATCGAGGATTACTGATAAATCTTCGCATTAATGTAATATATATATATATATATATATATAATATATATATATATATATATATATATATATATATATATATATATATATATACAGGGTGAGTCAAAAGTAGCGCCCGATTTCTGTCAGTTGATTGTTTGTTTGCCATTTGTATTACAGTGTACAAGAAGGTAGAAATAAATGAATGACATGTTTAACTAACCATTTATTCGGGGAAAATTATTACGGAACTGTACCAAGCTGTTTTACTTGCAATTTTCAAAGTGCCCTCCCTCGTGTTCGATGCACAATTGCAGCCGAGCAGGCACAGAGTGGCACACACGCCTGCAGAGTTCGATATCAATTTCCTCAAACTTTGCAGTGATTTGAGCCTTCAATTCCTGAATGGTACGAGGCTTTTCACGATAAACAAGGTCTTTCATGAGCCCCAAAGAAAGAAATCTGGAGGTGTAAGGTCTGGGGAGCGTGCCGGCCACTCGATCGGACCGCGGCGGCCGATCCACTTTCCGGGAAAGTTTTCATCAAGCCACTGACGAACATGACGTCCATAATGAGGTGGAGCTCCATCTTGCTGGAAATAACAGTCCTGATCTTGTACCCTGGGCCAAAAGAAGGTTTGCAGCATATCCAGGTAAATTTCTGCAGTGACAGATCCCTCAAAGAAAAAGGGTCCAATTATCCCTAATGGAGATATGGCTGCACAAACTGTCACGCCAGGTAAATTTACCTCCTTCTCAACTGTCACTCTTGGGTTCTCCGCAGCCCAGTAGACACAATTGTGTCTGTTAATTGTGCCGTTAAGCTTAAAACATGCCTCATCTGACCACCAGATGTTGTCTAGCATTGTGTCCTCTTCGTCAAGTTTAGCTAAGAACTCTTCGCAAAATTGAAGACGGCGGTCGTCATCTCCATCATGAAGGGCATGCAGTAAGCGTGGAATGTAAGGTTTCCATTTTTTCTGGTGAAGGATACGGATAACACTTGATTGGCTCACTTCCAACTCTGCAGATAAACGGCGAGTTGACTTTTGCGGACTTTGTTCCAGTCTCCTGATGGCTTCTTCAGCCTTAGCTACATTCGTTGCCGTTTTCGGACGACCGGACTTCTTTGCAGTGGCTACCGACCCTGTTGCTTCAAATTTCTCGACAATCAATCGTATGTTTCTTCCCTGGGGTGGGTTAATATCGAATTCCTGTGCCAAACGGCGTGCCGCCATCGTTGGTTGTTCATTACATTTGTAGTAATGTTTCACGGCCGCAATCCGTTGATTCATTGAAAGGTAATTCATGGTTCAATTTGGTGCAAATTCAGTAACTTTCCAAACTCTCAGCAATAACCTGCAAAACAAAAACAAAAATAAATAAACTAAGAAAATTAATAATCTGCAAGACAATTATTAACAACATGACTTCCCAGAAAGAATCTGACAGCCGAAAAAACAGAAATCGGGAGCTACTTTTGACTCACCCTGTATATATATATATATATATATATATATATATATATATATATATATATATATATATATATATATAACGGAGGTTTGACAAAAGTAAATCGACGCTTTCGGTTTCTTTTTCCATAGGTTTTGGTTTGATGATAAAAGTCAATAAATAATAGCAGATTTCTTGAATAAATATAATTAGAATGGTGTTACTCTCCTCTTTGCATTACGTAAAGGTGACACACTTTCTGGTATTCTATTGATGAGTTTTGCCACTTATTCTTGAGGATAATCATCGTGGTGTCTATTTACCTATTTACTTTGTCAACTCTCTCTCTCTCTCTCTCTCTCTCTCTCTCTCTCTCTCTCTCTCTCTCTCTCTCTCTCTCTCTCTCTCTCTCTCTCTCTCTCTCTATTAATATATATATATATATATATATATATATATATATATATATATATATACTTTTAATACTGTATTATATTTGTGATAATGACTTTTACATTTTAATGTGGTGTATTACAAAATACATATGAAAAATTAAGGGGTATAAAAATATCTCGACTCTCCCTGAAGTAACTAGACGTTTCTCGGTTGTACTCAATACAGCTTAAATGTAGAATTTAAAATAGAATTAAAAATTCTATCCAAGAGTCGAAGCTATTCTTTCATCCGTCATTTAAACCTCGGAATTCTTAATAAGAAAAAGGGGTTTTTCTTTAATTTTTAATTAACGTTAATTTTGTTAATTTTAATTTTCGTATTTTTTAGGTTTTATTATTTGTATTTTTTATTTTGAAAAATATTTTCTGCAAATACAGTTTTTCATCTTCAATTCGTTTCTATTTTCATTCTAAAGAAGGAATTTCTCTACCTGAACCAACTTTAGCTACAGGGTGAGCGAAAAGTCCCTGTGCACCTGTCCATTTCTAACACAGTGCAGGTACAGGTTCATTACACTTCTTGCAGGTGCACAGGGACTTTTCGCTCACCTTGTACTATGTACTGTGTAGTGTATTGTTTTTTTTAAAAGCTAATCATGTCTAATAAGAATTTAATAATGTTTTGTTTACCAAAAATGTAGTGAACAACAAAACTCTTTCCTTCTTATTTGCCTTTTTAACTATTTGTTCTTTCTTCTATTCTGAATCTTTACTGTCGTTTTCTCTTTGTGTCTTATTATAAACGAACGCGGGTTCACCGCTTCAGCCAGTGAGCCGCCATTAACTTTCGAACAAAGCAAAGAGATCTGGGATAATTACACACTTTTATTGACTATTTACTGACTTTTTATTTATACCGAAATACTTTAAACGAACGGGGTAATGCGAGGGCGGAATTAGCGTTAACATTTAATCGCGGAGAGAGACATAATTAATATTTTAAATAAACTATAACATTCTAATACGAAAAGCACCTTATTTGGGCAAACCCCGTCCAAAGACTGAATTGCCAAAATTGGGCATTTTACTCAGCCTCCCGCTTCGGCACATCTCGGATGTTGCCAATTTGTATTTTTATATTTTTAATTTCAAACAAAACATTATCAATTTCTTATTTACATACAAACCATAATTAAATTTCTTATTAAACATTATTTTCTTCTTTATTAAACAAAACATTATTAAATTCTTATTAGACATGATTATCTTTATTAAAAAAACTCAATACACTATAACTGTATGCAAAATATAATGCAATTGCTCTTGCCCATCCAAAAAATACAGCAATTTTTGCGTGGGTGAGGGCAATTGCATTATACCGGGTGTTTCAAAAGTCCCTCACTAATTTGATTTTCAATTTTCTTTGCAGCTAATCGACCAACGACGTTCATCTTGTGGTAAACTCTTACTCAGTAGTTGAGAATTTTTTTGAGTCTACATTTGAAGTTTTACTCCGTTTTCTTCTGCTACCATGCTGACTCTAGAGCAGAGGTGTAAAATCGCTGCATGGCAGGAGATTTTTCAATCTGTGGTCGAAGTGCAGCGACGATTCCGGGCAGTCTACGGACAGCATTATGCACCGGATAGGAACACCATCGTCGCCACCCACCGGAAGTTTATGGAGACCGGATCCGTAAAGGACAAACCACGATCAGGAAGACCTCGAAGTGGGCGGAGTGAGGAGAATGTCGAAACTGTCCGTGAGGCGTTTACTCAGAGTCAAGGAAAGTCCATTCGGCGAGCTGCTGCGGAACTGAACATCAGCGCGACATCTATCCAACGGATTTTGAGGCGTGGTCTCAAGCTGTATCCGTACAAGATCCAGGTGGTTCAGAAGCTGGAACCTCAAGACTACGATTGCCGGGTGGAGATGTGTGAGACACTGCTGCATCACTACGAAAGAGACCCATCGATCCTGGAGCACATGTGGTTCAGCGACGAAGCTCTCTTCCACCTTTCTGGTCGCGTCAATCGGCACAACACCCGCATCTGGGGAACTCACAATCCTGCGGAGATCCGTGAACATGAAAGGGACACGCCGAAATTGGTCGTCTGGTGTGCCATCTCCTCAGCTGGGCTGATTGGTCCGTTCTTCTTCCGGGATCAAGATGGAAATTCCGTGAACGTCAACGGAGACAATTACCTTCGTATGCTTCAGGAGTTCTGCATCCCCCAACTGTCAGCTGTAGCTGACATGCAAGAAGTCATTTTCCAGCAAGACGGTGCCCCTGCTCATTACTCGCGTGAGGTTCGCTCATTTCTGAATAAGCAGTTCCCGGATCGGTGGATTGGTCGCCGTGGTCCATCGAATGGGCTGCTCGCTCGCCTGATCTTACCCCATGCGACTTCTTTTTGTGGGGCTACATTAAGAGCAAAGTGTACGCCACCAAGCCGCGAGTCCTCCCCACACTAGAAGAACGGATCACGAATGCGTGTGCTTCTGTTACTCCCGAAATGTTGTCCAATGTCGGCCAAGAATGCGTAAAACGGTGGCTCGCTGTTTCGAAAAAGACGGTGCCCACGTTGAGGCGTACCAGTGACTTTCCAGTAGACTTATGAAGCCAAGTTTGATGCCACCAAAATTCTCATGAATCGTAGACTCAGCAACCAAATTGTCATTTGGTTCCTCTTGTAATTGCTATTTTAATAAAATTTTAAAAATAATGACGGACTTTTGAAACACCCTGTATTGTACTAATGACACTTATTTGTATTTTATAATTGATGGTAGTGTAGATCAAATTTCTATTCACAAGTACCATATTACAGTTGTCAACAATTTTCCCAAGCGTTAAAATTATATTATTTTATGATATCGTTTCTTAACAGAATTTGTGCTCATTTTTGTTATAATGTCGATGAATCTTACTTCACTTAGAGTTATATATATATATATATATATATATATATATATATATATATATATATATGATGCAAACTCACAAGGAAAAAGTAAAAATTATTCCAAGGTCTTTCAGGGATTCAACAGTACACTTCGTCAGGTTGAATACATGAAAGACCTTGGAGTCATTTTTTCTCTTTTCCTTGTGGGCTTGCATCACTCATTCATTTCACGTGTTTAAATGTGAAATTCATTCCATATATATATATAGGCGATGCGCCTCGGTGGTGTAGTGGTTAGCGTTGCTGACTACGAATCCATCTGCCCCGGGTTCAAGACCCGACGGCAGCCGGCGCGCAGCAAAACCCAGCTGTTCATCCTTCCACACAATAAAGAAAGTGGTTGGTAGATATATGGGTACCCTAGGTACCCTAGGTGGCCTAGTGGTTAAGACGCTGGGCTGCTGATGGGGCGTGGTTCGGATTCCACGTTAAACTGTAGGTCTAAGGTGGAGTGAAAAGCTTGACCTTCGTCAGAATGAACAATTCGGACGGAAACTAACCAAAGGTTAAAGGTTTTATATATATATATATATATATATATATATATATATATATATATATAGTTATCATTATCATCATTATTATCATTAGGAGGTATAACAGGCAAACGTTTCGGTGACGATTTTCCATCTTCAGTGATATAAAATTATGAAATATTAAAATGGTGAAAGACGATACAAAAATATTACGATAAAAACGATCCATAATAATAGAAGGAAATTAATATTAAAAATTCACAATATTCCTACTATTTCTGAAGATATTCTGTACGTTAAATTCCATTTTTTTTATTATTATTA
Source organism: Bathynomus jamesi (assembly GCA_023014485.1). Classification (NCBI taxonomy): domain Eukaryota; kingdom Metazoa; phylum Arthropoda; class Malacostraca; order Isopoda; family Cirolanidae; genus Bathynomus; species Bathynomus jamesi. The sequence goes on along the minus strand of JAJOZX010001068.1, from coordinate 72,961 downwards.
AGTTTCGAATATACTGTACATATGTTAACCCCTCTCTCTATGGCCTTGGTCGGTTCGAAGTTGACGGGGGTTCTGGTTAGGTGGCAGCAACGGATTTGTTACTCTGGAGTAGCTGGTACCGTATAGGGAATCGCAGAAGTTTTCTTTTATACTACTCTCCGATATATTCTTGTAGTGGATCGGAGGATTCTGTGAAGCTGATTAAATTCTCTGAAAGTTCCCCGATTCTTCTTGTAATGGATTGGGAAATTATTTTTCTCTATTAAGACTAAGTTCTCTGAAGAGAGCAAGGCTCGAAGGAGAAGATAAAGACTTTTTCTTACGGTAATTTACTGCTAAAATGTTGCAGGTAATACTCAGTCTCTAAGTTAGATCAGTCTAGTCAGAATAACAATTTAATAATTTACATGGATTTATATACCCAAATTTTGTGGACATCATTATTATTTACTGTTGACTTGTTTAGGTTTTATTCTCTATAGGCTGCATTATTTTTGCACAATATTTGAAGATAAGGTAAATATTTTAGCTGTGGCAGTCTAAACAGATAAGCAAGATATTTGAAGATGAAGCCATATTTTTATCTTAAACCGCATATTGACAGATCTGGTGTTATCATGATCTGCCGAGTTAACTAGAAATGGAAATTGAAATATGCATTTTATTATGAATTACACTTAAAGATGCATATGAGCAAAAATTAAAGGCTTAAGATTTAGAATTAAACGTTTAGGCAAGACATGACTTCATCTTTTATAACGAAGAGAGAATGTATACAAAAAATGAACATTGCAGAATTTAATCAGATTTCATTATGAGGCTAAATGTAAAAAAATGATTAAGTAATTTAAAAAGAAACAATTCACCAACTGTTCAGCAGAAATAAAATATAAAGCTAATCAAAAATTTTATCCGAACTTCGTCATCGTTATACGAATTTGGACTCTATTGTCAAAATGAATATAAGAATATAAATGTATACAAATATAAGTATTATATGAGTATAATGAATGTAAGGATCATATAAATAAAGTAGAATCTCCCTATTAAGACCAGCCACAGGACCAAGCAGAAGTGGTCGCTTTAGAGGAGTGGTTTAGTTACAGAAAATTGTGAGAAGAGCGTATTACGTGTGGGTAAATAGGCATATCGATTGTTCAGGTTTATAAAAAATTAAAACATTTATATGAATATTTTTTATTTAAACTGAATAAAACTGAATAAAATATTATAGGTAAATTAATGAATTAATATTAAATTTCAATCACTGTAATATGAAAATTTATATAAAATTTAGATTTTTATTTAAACTGAATAAAACCGAATAAATTTTTTAAATGAGCACAATATGTATAGTAAAGTCAATAAGTCCGAATTCACTTAGTTACTTCCTAGCGAAAAAGCTGGTAATTTGTGGCTGTACCTGCTCACTGCTCAGCATCAATAGATTTCTGTTGTAAGCTTTCTTCCAGTGAAGTAACCACGGTAAGCAGGTCTCCGTAATCCTTGCTTAGGCAAAACTGCTTAAGATGACTAGCACACTCCATGGCTGACTTGAGTGAAGTGATAGCAGGCTCTGGTTCAGGCTCAGGGGGTTCAGGCTCAGAGTCATCATCTGGTGTGTCTTTAGCTTTTAATGGGCAGCAGGAGAGATTATCCAGCAGACTATCCTCCCAGCCTTCATCAAGGTGATCAGTAGTAGGGCACACGTACTCCTCGACGTCCAGGATGAGATCCATCATGTTCTCTCGTGCCATGTCGCACGGCCAGATAGTTCACAAAGCAACCGCTCATATGACCGTTCAGAAACTGACTAAGCATCATTTCTGAGCTTCATTTATACGAAACAGTGACCACTGGCAACTAGAGTTCCGTGACCTTGAGTGGTTCCGGTCGGATAAAGATAAAAAATAGGGGAGTGGTCGACTCGGGGAATATTGATATAAGATATTTAGCATCAGATCAGTTCGGGAACGGCTAAAAGTGGTCGTAATTGGGGATCGGTCGTGTCTGCGAGATGGTCGCTAGTGGAGATTCTACTGTATAAGGATTATATAAATATAAGGATTATATAAATATAAGGATTATATAAATATACGAATTATATAAGAATTATACGAATGAATATAAGAATATAGGAATTATTCATTGTTCATTTTTACACATATAGATAAAAGGTTCCGCCTTTTCCTCACGAGTGTAACTTACTTCCATATTAAGCATTGTGTTATTCTCCCTGCAACAAAAAAAAAGGTCCCAAAACAAGACATCAATTTGAACATTTCTTTTAGTTCTAATGTATTACTTTCGTAAATTTAATTTAAAATAAATTTTCCTATGAGACCGGGCTCACTTCTTTGTATCCTCAGATCGATTTTCGCTTTATATTTATGAACACCCATAGTATTAAGTCTTAGTTTCCTCATAAAGAGAAGCTCCCCGATACACTTAAATCATCTGTTGTCTATTCCTTTAAGTGCGTTCGCTGTCAGGCGAACTGCATTAGCAGCACCTGCCGCCAATATAAACATCGCACCTTTTAAATACATCCTCAAAATCTCCGAAGAAGAGATCATTACCTCATTGCGCATCACCTCATTGACCCCCCCGCCCACTCTTTCCAATTCATAAACACCACTAGTAACAATCAACTTACCGACCTTCACATTTTGGAATATTTGCCCATTTGGAAAGACGGACCCGCAATAAACGATTACAGTTTTGCGTTTGACCTGACCATCAAAAGGTTAGCATTGATTTTTAATCTTTTTTAAACTTAATCTTTTTTTTTTTTAACTTTTACTGAATTTTGTGTTAATATTCATGAGTAGAAAAAAAAATATATATACAGTATATATATATATATATATATATATATATATATATATATATATATATATTCACGACTTATCGAAATTAAGTTTTTACTTTTATTTTTACTTTTATTAATTATTATTATTATTATTATTATTATTATTATTAGCACTAAAGATGGACAATTATTTCCGAAACGTTTGTCTATTTTACCTTCTGAGCAAGAATGATAAATATTTGGCGTTTTCGTGTTCATTCTTAAACTGCTCTTCCGAAGGAACAAACCTTTAAATGAAGTTGGTGTTGGGAATATGGGGATGTTAGGACCGAGCAGCATTCCAATTTGGGTATGATCAGTGTTTTCGGTAGAGGAATCATTATATTCCTATTCCTTCGTTTAAAGGTTCTCAGTATCTGCCCAGTTATTCTCTTTGCTCTGTTTACTTTATATTTATGAACACCCATAGTATTAAGTCTTAGTTTCCTCATAAAGAGAAGCTCCCCGATACACTTAAATCATCTGTTGTCTATTCCTTTAAGTGCGTTCGCTGTCAGGCGAACTGCATTAGCAGCACCTGCCGCCAATATAAACATCGCACCTTTTAAATACATCCTCAAAATCTCCGAAGAAGAGATCATTACCTCATTGCGCATCACCTCATTGACCCCCCCGCCCACTCTTTCCAATTCATAAACACCACTAGTAACAATCAACTTACCGACCTTCACATTTTGGAATATTTGCCCATTTGGAAAGACGGACCCGCAATAAACGATTACAGTTTTGCGTTTGACCTGACCATCAAAAGGTTAGCATTGATTTTTAATCTTTTTAAACTTAATCTTTTTTTTTTTTAACTTTTACTGAATTTTGTGTTAATATTCATGAGTAGAAAAAAAAAATATATATATACAGTATATATATATATATATTATAATATATATATATATATATATATATATCACGACTTATCGAAATTAAGTTTTTACTTTTATTTTTACTTTTATTAATTATTATTATTATTATTATTATTATTAGCACTAAAGATGGACAATTATTTCCGAAACGTTTGTCTATTTTACCTTCTGAGCAAGAATGATAAATATTTGGCGTTTTCGTGTTCATTCTTAAACTGCTCTTCCGAAGGAACAAACCTTTAAATGAAGTTGGTGTTGGGAATATGGGGATGTTAGGACCGAGCAGCATTCCAATTTGGGTATGATCAGTGTTTTCGGTAGAGGAATCATTATATTCCTATTCCTTCGTTTAAAGGTTCTCAGTATCTGCCCAGTTATTCTCTTTGCTCTGTTTACTGCTATCTTATTTTGTGTTTCAAATTTCGCATCATCAGTCACTACAACCCCTAAATCTTTTGCTCTAGAATTTCTCTGAATTTCCTGTCCATTTGGGGTATAATATTCCATGGATTTTAGGTCTTCTCTTTTTCCGTACCGTAACAGCTGAAATTTCTCAGTGTTAAACTTCATATTGTTGTCTTCCGTCCACTTGTAGATTCTGTTCATGTCGGTTTGTAGAGATCCTATATCTTCTGGGTTTCTTATTTTTCTACTGATCTTTGTGTCATCGGCAAAGGATGTTACTGTGCTGTTTCTGGTAACGTCCTTATCTATGTCAGTTAGCATGATTATGAAGAGTAGTGGAGCTAATACTGTTCCTTGTGGTACTGAGCTGAGGACCTCTGATTCTGATGAAGATACTCCTCGTACTGTAACGACTTGCCGCCGCTCACTAAGGAAATTATATATCCATTTTCCTACTTTTCCTGTTATTCCCATATATTTCGGTTTATGTATTATGATTCCATGGTCGCACTTGTCGAACGCTTTGGCAAAGTCTGTGTATATTACATCATAGTTTTCGTTACTTTCAAGTGCATCAATAATGTTGTTGTAGTGTTCCATTAGTTGTGACAGGCATGATCTGCCTGACTGAAACCCATGTTGATTATTTATCATTGAATTTTTTCTGTTTCCAAAAAGTCATAGATTTTCTGTCTAACTATTCTTTCAAATATTTTAGTGAGATAAGATGTAAGCGACACTGGCCTATAGTTTTTGGCCTCGGATCGATCTCCTCCTTTATATATTGGGACTATGTTCGCGCTCTTCAGGATGCCCGGTATTTCTCCCGTGTCTAGTGGTCGCCTCCATATCTAATACAGGGGCTCAGCGATTGCATTCTTGCAGTTTTTGATCATTGCGGCATTCCATTTATCCGGTCCTACCACTGAGTGTGCTTTTAGTTTCCTTATAGCTTGTGTAATATCATCTGTCGTAAAGTCGAAGTCCGTTATACGTTCCCCTTGTAGTTCTTCTTCAAAGAATGCGTTTCTATCGCATATCAGTTTGTCAGTTTTTGGAATACTGAAAGATGATTCGTACTGAGCTCTTAATATTTCAGATACTTCTGTTAGATCATCAGATAAAACACTGTTCTCGTTTTTTAGAGGTCCGATAGTCGCATGATTTTTCGACTTTCTTTTTGCAAAATTATAGAAGTACTTTGAGTTAACCTTTATCGCTTCTACAGCATCGTCTTCTTCTTTTTCTGTATGCTTCTCAATTAGTTCCTGCATGACGTCATCGATACTCTGCAGTTTATCATTTAATATTTTCCTGATGTTGTTATCTTTACAGTTACTTGGTTTTGCAGTCACTCTTTTTCTCTTTCGGAGCAATGACTTCTTTTGTCTCTGGAACCTGCTTCTCTTTCCTCTTTGCTGCATTTTTGGGACATGTTTTTCCACAATTTTCAGCGTCTTCTCCTCTAAAGTCATTAGCATCTCTTCCGTTGTCTTGGCCTCGAAAATGGTTTTCCAATCTATTACTTCCATGCTGGATGCAACATCTTCCCAGTTTATAGCTTTGGAGAGAAAATTAAAAATTTCGAATTTGCTTCTTTCTGTTGTTCGTGTTCTTTCCTTTCCTGTTGCTTTTATATTAGTTGTTATTTCAATAATGTTATGGTCCGATATTATAGGTTGCTGTTGTTTGTGAATACCAAATCTAGGCAGTTGTTTTTTCTTGTGTTTTCTGTTATTTCTTGCGTTAACATAAATTCATCAGTTAGAGCTAGTAGCATTTTTACCTGCTCCTGGTCTTCCCGTGTCCTTCCCCCCTTGTATGGTGTAACCTTATTTTTTCCTATCCTTATATTATATATATATATATATATATATATATATATATATATATATATATATATTATATATATATATCAACGTTGGAATCTGGTCAACTTCACAAAGTAGATTTGGAGTTTAGAAAAGTTTGGTAAACTCTTTTAAAGAGTCTCGGGCCCTCGGCGCCCGACTAAACAAGAGTTTGCATCAAAGTTAGACTGCATTATATCGAAGCGTATCTACAGTATATTTAGTCAATCCACGAAATCATTATAACGTGTAAATAATTTCACACAAAAAGATTTTGAACTTTGCAGCGAGTGAGTGAGAGCTTAATATTTATTTTAAGTTCACGAAACTTTTAAATTTTAAGCGTAATTTAAAGTTCTTAAGAGCGACTGGCTTTTTTTCCCGTTTCGTAAAAGTTTGTATCAAATTTTTGCGGAAATGTGCAGGGACCAAATGGATTTATTATTATTATTATTATTATTATTATTATTATTATTATTATTTAACACGTGAATGTTCAAATTCGCAAGCATTTATTTCTGGTGTTTTATTTCTATGTTAGAATCTGCAAACTTATTATCTTCTACTTATATGAGTAGAAAGAAAAACAACGTTGAAATTAGGCCGGCCGCACACAGGATCGTCTTGCGACTCACGAGTGGCGACTTGGATCGTGACGACTCAAGTCGCGTGTGTGATTTTGCATTGACAAAATGGAGAGCCCCATACACTGCAGTGACCGCGAAGCAAGTCGCGTAAAATCACACGCGACGTGGGTCGTCACGACCCAAGTCGTCAGTCGTCAGTCGCAAGACGATCCTGCGTGCGCTCGGCGTTAGACTATCTTCAGTCACTTACTTCCCTCCCTCTTTGCTCCATTGCGGACACCAGATTTAAAGTAAATTTGAAGCGAGTACCTGAGAAATACGAGTATCAACATTTAAAATATATCCTTTTCGGAGTTTGGGGAGGTAATTTTATCTCCATTTTTGTACATCAATTAATTTGAAGATATCCCCCCCCACCCCGAAATCTCTTTATTATCTTATAATGAGCTCTTTTTTACAGTATCTCAAGACTGAAATTAAAATGCAAACCATTTTCTTTCATTTGGTCATATTTATTATGTCCAAAATTGAGGGTTCCAAGATGACACCCGCATAAAACGATAATATAACCAAGCTGCGAATTACTTCATAGTGATAAAATCCACAATAAAGGGATTCTTATTCTAAGGGAATGTAAAGAGGTTCTGAGTGCCACATTCGGTAGATGAGAGTCATAGATTTGAAGTTGCAAACTCACTTATAAATATTTTTAAAATGAATTGAAATTCAGCAGGGAAGATTTCTCTTGAAAAGGAATCAAATTAGAGGATTAGAGGTTAAAGCTTGAACATACGTATATATATATATATATATATATATATATATATATGAGAGAGAGAGAGAGAGAGAGAGAGAGAGAGAGAGAGAGAGCCTAAAATTTGATGAAATTTTCTTTAACTTTCTTTACGTAATGATAGAATTTGAGGCAATTTACCCTTACTTTTATAAACAGAAACTATTCTATAAACATTATAAAAGTTTCTTTTAATATGTTTCATGTTGATCAGTGTCTATTTATACTCTGCAACTCGCGCAGTATAATCGAGAGAGATTTGGTCGCATTACGCGTTAATCCTTCCCTAAAATCCTACTTAAGTCGGCATGAAAACAACCTTCTATTCAACATACAGATATCTTTTTCTACTTCTCATTTGAAAGAATTTTCTGCAGAAAGCCTAATGAACACCTCTTCATCTCTTTTTTTCCTTTTTTTTCTCTTCCTTTCATACGCCTTAGTCTCTCTCTTCACCAAAGGTAAGAATGGTTTAAACTTAAGCTTAATGAAGGCTTAGAAACATCGCTAATAAAATACCTAAGATTTTTTCCCTTTCTTTTGTATCATATCGATTATAAGGAACGCTTCTTCGCTATGGCATTTTTCGTTTTATTAAAAGGAGTTTTAACTTCGTATTTCTTCTTTGAATGGAATGCGAAACTGGTTCAGGATTTGTTTCAGGCAAACAATGAAGTATTTTTGTATAGTGTCCGCGCTGTTTTTTTGTTTCTAGAAATACGAGTACATATATTGCGTTTACAACTTACTTCCTTCTTCTTTTTGAAATTTTCTCGAAGTGTGTTTTCTTTATTGTTCTCTCTCTCTCTCTCCTCTCTCTCTCTCTCTCTCTCTCTCTCTCTCTCTCTCTCTCTCTCTCTCTCTCTCTCTCTCTCTCTCTCTCTCTCATGATGATCTGTTTCTAGCAAGGATTCGATCAATTTTTTCGTGTTTCTTTTAATAGAGCATTTATTCGTAATGTCTGGTCATGAATTCTTAAAGATACACTTTATTCTTAAGAGGCCTCAGGGGCTTAGCCTTCCTACGCTTCGTTATTAAACGTGCTTATAAAAGAGTTCGTGTTTGCTGTTACTGGAAAACCAGTGTTAAGATTCTAATGTACAGTAAAAGCTTGGTAAAAGGATAATAGCCAGGAAACCCATTTCTCTACGATGTGGGGGTAAGTGCACCCAGGAGTCACCTTTAGTTCGAACAGTGACAGGGTAAGCGGCCTATTCAATCCAGCCCAGGAGCCAGCAGACGGGAGCGAACCAGAGCCTCACCACTGACAGTCGCCACTGTAACCACTGAGCTACCGAGCGCCCAGTAATAGTTAGGATAATTTAAAAAACTCCAAAAATACGCAGGAATATTACATTAGTCTTTGATCATAAAAATGCATTACAGAGGTTTTTAATTAAAAAATCCTGACTAGTGGAAACAAGTGGACGTATATAGAGTTCCCTGCATGGACTGTGGATTCTGTATGGATTGTACAGATCTCTCTCATGTTGGATATGTAATAAATGTGCATAACTGGGCCCAAAGCAACGCCATGGTTAGACGTTTATCTGAGAAAAATCAATACGAATTGGCTGCAATGGGGATAAGGTTTGATTTTGAAGTAGGGAGAAAAAATTTTTAAAATTGTAGGAATTAATTCTGTATATTAATTTCATCCCCAATTTTAATCTCTCAGCAGGTTTTTCATTGATGGTAATATGGTAAATTATTTTGTTAACTGTATTTTTGAATTAACAATTAATTTAGTCAATTTTGTAATATTTTTAAGTCTCTTAATGTACCAAATTTTTTGTCGCAAAGAGACAGAAGTATTCGTCAAAAGGTGACGCATATGACGTCACGCTGTACAAATTAATGAGATTATTGTTTTCAGCGTTCATTTCCATAACAAGGTTTCAGTATAGTTGGAAAAAAAATCTTATGTTTATAGATGTTAGTTTTGGAAATAAATTCGGCGAATAAATAAAATTTAGAAAGTAAAAATAACTAATTATTAATAATTTTATATTTTCGATGAATTTTTTTCCCCAAGTGTAAATTATAAATAAAATTATAAATTCATTATGTACAATTTAGTAATTAATTTATTTTGCATGTTCAGTTATTGTTAACATATGTTAATTATACAGGGTGCGGCATAAGTCGCTTACCGAGAATAATGAAATCAACTTGCAAAGAATAAATGCAAAAAACTTCACTTTTTTACGTGAAGGTCAAAATATGAGAATAAAAACCCACTCTAATAGACAGAGTTTATTTCCACGACAGTTTCGACGCCCACTGGCATCCTCCTCGGGTGGATACAGAAACACAAATGAAACAAAACAAGAGGGAAAAAACAGTTCAGGGATCGACCGTAAGAAATTCGCACCTAGGTTGGATTCCATTCTCTCGAGACAGGAGGGGCATTTTCATTAAGTACATTCGCACAAATTTTTAAAACTATCTTCCTGTTCTAAACATACAGATTCTATTATTTTTACATAATTATTACATTTATAATTAAATTTATTACATTTAATATTGCATAATTATTAATTACAGAAATTATAAATTTATTATTGCATTGGTTATTACATTGTTGTTTATTATACAGAAATTATAAACCGAAAAACGAATGAAAAAAGGCGATTAGGAAATAATCCAGAGACCATTGAGAAATTCGCACCTAGGTTAGATATCGTTCTCCCGAAACCAGAAGGGCATTTTATTACAGGGTCAGCTTATAACTACATTTCCACAAATTAAAAATATCTTCTTGTTCTATACATACAGATCCTAATGTTTTGACATAATTACTGCATATATTTATTTCCACATTAATTACTTCCATTATTACATTTACTAAAAGCGAGTAAGGAAACATTCCAATCCAGAGACATTTAAGAAATTCACACTTAGGTCGAACACGTTCCCACGACTCCGTAAGGGATTTATTGACCAAGAATCTCATTAAAGGGTCTAACTTATAAGTACCTTCGCACAAATTAAAATTATCTACTTTTCTATACACACAGATTCTATTATTTTTCTTTTGACATAATTATTACATTTATAAAGTACCTTACTTGATTCCCAATCTACAGCATGATTATTTTGGCTAGCGTGATAAAAAATGGCATTATTAGTATTACAACTTCTGAAGGCATATTTGTGTTCTTTGATACGGGTTTCAATATTTCTTCCAGTTTCTCCCACGTATACTAAATCACAACTTTTACAGAGAATGCTGTAGACACAGGCTTGTTCCTCTTTTGCAACGTTATTCCTAACCAATTTACTTTTCACGGTAGACGAATATTTGAACGCCAAAGCAAACTTAAATCTTTCGTCAACGGTTTTACTCTTTCTAAGCGGCAATGTAAGGCAAACTCACATATTGTTTTTGGTTAACTGAAGGTTCCCGAGGGGCATAAAAAGATTTTCTGGCTTTAAAATACGCCTTTCTGATAAACCACTCAGGATATTTTAAATCCTTAAAAATGTTCCAAATCTTTGAATTTTCCGGATCCAGCAAATGTGGGCTACAAATCCTGAGTGCTCTTAGAAACATGGAAGAAATAATTGAGCTTTTAACCCCTTCATCATGATATGAAAAATAATGAATGTACGAATTACAATGAGTAGGTTTCTATAGACCGTGAAATTGGGCTTTCCGCTTTCGTTAATGACCAAAACATCTAGAAAAGGTAATTGTTTGTCGTTCTCCCATTCATATTTAAATTTAATAGAGGGAACAAGATTATTTAATGACTGAAAGAAAGTGTCAAAGTTGTTCCAGTGGTCAGGCCAAAATGAGAAAATATCATCTACATAACGAAACCAAATTAGATTCTGGGACATATTGTTTGCAACAATCCGACTCATAATACTCCATATATAATGTACTCAGTATTGGGGATAAAGGGGACCCCATTCCCATACCAAAACGTTGCAAATAAAATTCTTCACCGAAGGAGAAGGCATTATTGGTGACACAGAGTTTTATCAGTTCTAAAAATACAGATGTGGGCATGCCTAGTTCTACGTTACATGTTGGCAATTTTCTATCTAAAAAAACTAAGTACATCATCAATGGGAACTTTCGTAAACAAGGACTCAACATAAAACTTATCATTCTTCCCCGTTTAAATCTAAGGACATAACTTTGTGTAATAAAGTCACAGGAATAGTGATGTGCGAGCCTGAAAATTTACCAACTAATGGGGATAATTTATCTGCAAGAAATTTAGATAACCTGTAACTAAAGGAACCCCTGTGTGAAATAATGGGACGGAGTGGTATATTAATCTTATGGGTTTTGGGTAGGCCGTAAATGTGGGGGAGTTTGGGGTTAATCTGTAGAAATCTTTTAGGATCAATCGCCGGGACATCTTTTAATAAGTTCCTGATGGTTTTGTTGAATCGGCAGAAAGACGCTTAGGGGGACGATCTACTTTGGTGTAGGTGAATTCATCACTAAGTAACGCTTCCATTTTTTGTTTATAATCACACTTGTCCAAAATAACCACAGTGTTACTTTTGTCCGCTTTAGTGACAAATATTGCTTCATTCTTCCTGAGCTTGTCTAAAGCTAACCGGAATCTTTTGGAATAGAGTCCAATGAGTTGAAATGTTCCAGAAACTTGCTCAGAATCAAACCATTTAAACAAGGAATATCCACCCTGGAATTAACTACGGAAGACACAAAATCTAAAACAATGTTTTTATGTTTAAGCGCAAACGACAGCCCTAAATTAAGAACTTCCTTTTCGGATTTGGACAAGACAATGCGATTATGTATAAATTTAAAACGGAACCATACACCGTTCCGAATTTGCCAGGGAAATTTTGAAGGAACGTATTCCATGTGTTAAAAGAGAAATTGACCATACGTATTTCAAACTAAGAAATTGTCTACGCGTCCTTAAATCGCATGTGTCGTGTGAACTACTTGTGGCGCTGTTTGAAACTGCAGATTATAAATGCGACGTGGAGACTAGACGCACTGAACAACGACTTAACAGAAAGCTATCCTATTTATGTGATGAAAGTGCTTGGTCAAAGTGTGCGGTGGAAGGTTCCGTTTTAAATTTATCGACATATGTCTTGTCCAAATCCGAAAAGGAAGTTCTTAATTTAGGGCTGTCGTTTGCGCTTAAACCCGATAAAAACATTGTTTTAGATTTTGTGTCTTCCGTAGTTAATTCCAGGGTGGATATTCCGTGTTTAAATGGTTTGATTCTGAGCAAGTTTCTGGAACATTTCAACTCATTGGACTCTATTCCCAAAAGATTCCGGTTAGCTTTAGACAAGCTCAGGAAGAATGAAGCAATATTTGTCACTAAAGCGGACAAAAGTAACACTGTGGTTATTTTGGACAAGTGTGATTATAAACAAAAAATGGAAGCGTTACTTAGTGATGAATTCACCTACACCAAAGTGAGATCGTCCCCCCTAAAGCGTCTTTCTGCCGAATTCAACAAAACCATCAGGAACTTATTAAAAGATGTCCCGGCGATTGATCCTAAAAGATTTCTACAGATTAACCCCAAACTCCCCCACATTTACGGCCTACCCAAAACCCATAAGATTAATATACCACTCCGTCCCATTATTTCACACAGGGGTTCCTTTAGTTACAGGTTATCTAAATTTCTTGCAGATAAATTATCCCCATTAGTTGGTAAATTTTCAGGCTCGCACATCACTAATTCCTGTGACTTTATTAACAAAGTTATGTCCTTAGATTTAAAACGGGGAAGAATGATAAGTTTTGATGTTGAGTCCTTGTTTACGAAAGTTCCCATTGATGATGTACTTAGTTTTTAGATAGAAAATTGCCAACATGTAACGTAGAACTAGGCATGCCCACATCTGTATTTTTAGAACTGATAAAACTCTGTGTCACCAATAATGCCTTCTCCTTCGGTGAAGAATTTTATTTGCAACGTTTTGGTATGGGAATGGGGTCCCCTTTATCCCCAATACTGAGTACATTATATATGGAGTATTATGAGTCGGAATTGTTGCAAACAATATGTCCCAGGAATCTAATTTGGTTTCGTTATGTAGATGATATTTTCTCATTTTGGCCTGACCACTGGAACAACTTTGACACTTTCTTTCAGTCATTAAATAATCTTGTTCCCTCTATTAAATTTAAATATGAATGGGAGAACGACAAACAATTACCTTTTCTAGATGTTTTGGTCATTAACGAAAGCGGAAAGCCCAATTTCACGGTCTATAGAAAACCTACTCATTGTAATTCGTACATTCATTTTTTCATATCATGATGAAGGGGTTAAAAGCTCAATTATTTCTTCCATGTTTCTAAGAGCACTCAGGATTTGTAGCCCACATTTGCTGGATCCGGAAAATTCAAAGATTTGGAACATTTTAAGGATTTAAAATATCCTGAGTGGTTTATCAGAAGGCGTATTTTAAAGCCAGAAAATCTTTTTATGCCCCTCGGGAACCTTCAGTTAACCAAAAACAATATGTGAGTTTGCCTTACATTGCCGGCTTAGAAAGAGTAAAACCGTTGACGAAAGAATTTAAGTTTGCTTTGGCGTTCAAATATTCGTCTACCGTGAAAAGTAAATTGGTTAGGAATAACGTTGCAAAAGAGGAACAAGCCTGTGTCTACAGCATTCTCTGTAAAAGTTGTGATTTAGTATACGTGGGAGAAACTGGAAGAAATATTGAAACCCGTATCAAAGAACACAAATATGCCTTCAGAAGTTGTAATACTAATAATGCCATTTTTTATCACGCTAGCCAAAATAATCATGCTGTAGATTGGGAATCAAGTAAGGTACTTTATAAATGTAATAATTATGTCAAAAGAAAAATAATAGAATCTGTGTGTATAGAAAAATAGATAATTTTAATTTGTGCGAAGGTACTTATAAGTTAGACCCTTTAATGAGATTCTTGGTCAATAAATCCCTTACGGAGTCGTGGGAACGTGTTCGAACCTAAGTGTGAATTTCTTAAATGTCTCTGGATTGGAATGTTTCCTTACTCGCTTTTAGTAAATGTAATAATGGAAGTAATTAATGTGGAAATAAATATATGCAGTAATTATGTCAAAACATTAGGATCTGTATGTATAGAACAAGAAGATATTTTTAATTTGTGGAAATGTAGTTATAAGCTGACCCTGTAATAAAATGCCCTTCTGGTTTCGGGAGAACGATATCTAACCTAGGTGCGAATTTCTCAATGGTCTCTGGATTATTTCCTAATCGCCTTTTTTCATTCGTTTTTTCGGTTATAATTTCTGTATAATAAACAACAATGTAATAACCAATGCAATAATAAATTTATAATTTCTGTAATTAATAATTATGCATATTAAATGTAATAAATTTAATTATAAATGTAATAATTATGTAAAAATAATAGAATCTGTATGTTTAGAACAGGAAGATAGTTTTAAAAATTTGTGCGAATGTACTTAATGAAAATGCCCCTCCTGTCTCGAGAGAATGGAATCCAACCTAGGTGCGAATTTCTTAACGGTCGATCCCTGAACTGTTTTTTCCCTCTTGTTTTGTTTCATTTGTGTTTCTGTATCCACCCGAGGAGGATGCCAGTGGGCGTCGAAACTGTCGTGGAAATAAACTCTGTCTATTAGAGTGGGTTTTTATTCTCATATTGCAAAGAATAATATTTATTATTTATTACAGAAATTGTTCAAACTGTCCTCCATCATATTCAATACACACGTTACATCTATGAACCACTGAACAACAAATAGCACGACAGGGTTCTTTGTTATTATTCAACGTCTCGAATTCTTGGCGTATCAGTCTTCGTGTAATCGAAGTTCCGAGGTTTTTGGCCGTAGACTCCATCTTTGATTATACCCCACATTGAATAATTAATCAACGTGATGTGATTATTCAATTTGGGGTATAATCAAAGATAGAGTCTACGACCAGAAACTGTTGGACTTCGATCACATGAAGACTTTGATACGCCAAGAGTTCGAGACGTTGAATAATACAAAGTACTGTGTCGTGCTATTTTTGTTCAGTGGTTCAAAGATGTAACGTTTGCATTGAACATGATGGAGGACACTCTGAACAATTTCTGTAGTAAATAATAATATTATTCTTTGCAAGGTGATTTCATTGTTCTCGGTAAAGCGACTTATGCCGCACCCTGTATATATAAATCAGCGACGTCATACTTAATGGCCGTGAATCATTATTAACAACCAATTAATGGATATATTGTTACGACAGATTCAAAGGAATTAATGCCATCTTTATTAACAGAATATCAATAGAAAAATTTAACATATACCGTGTATATATATTTTTTTGATTCTTTTTTTTTGAGTTGTACTAGAACCACGAGGCGGTTTTTTTTTTTTTTTAACTTCAGCAACTTGTTTAACAGACTGTAACGTTCTAAACTCTAAGCAGTGAACTAATCAGGGTAAAATTATTCATGAAGTTTGCTTCAGTTCACGGTTCAGCCATCAGAACAATTAATGGGCAATAATCAGAACAACATGGTAACTGGGCTTCCTGAGTCTCTCTCCAGGGACGCATTTGCATTGTGAAATGTTACGTGAAATGTAAGTCGCACAAGGAATGCCAAATTGACTACGGAAACGAAATCGGAACCATGACAATACCAAATAAAAGCTCACTACGGCATTTAGTAAAACCAAATTGAGAAAACAGGCAGTGTTATCAGTCAATCTGGTTATGGACATACAAACTTACTATGTTAATGATTTTGTATAAAATTCAAAATAATTTTGCACGTTCTTCTAAGATTTCAACGTGCATTGCCGGAATGCTCTTGAAAACGTTTATAACAGAAGGTTTATCCGTAAAATATGAAGACATATTGTAGTAGATTCCACTAATAAAAACACCCTGTGTTCAGCTTCTGCGGTTAAAAAAAAAAAATTGAGATTTGTAATTAAAATATGTTAAAAAATTTCAAATTTCAAATAACAGCTTTGTTTCAAGTAATTTTAAAAGAATAACCAAACTCTGTTGAATCCATTAAAATATTTATTCTTTTGTTTTTTATCGACGTTTTATTTTTATGCTGTTATGCAGAAATTTGTGCAACAGCAAAATAGAAAAAAAAAGTTCGTGCAAAATATTATTGGAACCACTTATTTTAAAACACCATATTCATCTCTTTTCACACAGTTCGGAAACAAAATCTTATTATTTTCATTGAATTTTGTTTCCGATTCGAAGCACAACAACAAAAGAATAACATTCTACAAAATAAAGTTTCAGATATACAAAACAAAATCAAAATTCTTTTGAAATATTTAAAACAAGAAAATTATATGTGCAAAAACAAATACGGATTTGGATAGGCTTTCAACTGGGATAACTTGGAGCATTGTTTCTTTCAGTGATGATAAACTATATATCTATATAAACTATATATCTATATAGCTATAACTACAAGTGTTTTGATAATTGATTTTATATAGTGTGTGTGTGTGTGTGTGTGTGTGTGTGTGTGTGTGTGTGTGTGTAAATGTTTCCTTATTCGTGAAAATGGACAACATTTCAGCTTTTCATATTACAGTGAGTAAACAAATCTCTGTCTCTAACATTTTCTCGATTTTTCTGATTCTTCCTCTTCTTCTTCCAGTATTCCTTACTTTTCACTCTGTCCCTCTACCTATCCTTAGTAATATCTTGTCCTTCAACTCGAATATACTCTGTCATTATTTTTGAAATCTCCAAAAAGGATTTTTTAATTCTCTTTTTAATCAATTTAAGAAAATAAAAGCAAAAATTGAATTTTAATGAGATGATATAGAAATTGTCTCCATTTTTAGAGTTTTCTTGCGAGATCTCTGCCTTTTAGTCTCGAATGTACGCGCTGTTCCTTTTCTTTTATGTAATAATTCTGGAGTATCCCGTTTCAACATCCAGCAGCAATCAGCCATCATGCTGATGTCCCACCTTCCCTGATATCTCTTCTCTTTCTTTGATGTCTTGGTGAAACCGTTCTCCTTGTTCTTCGCTGAGTCCTCCGCAGGGCCGGATTTTCCAATAGGCAACATAGGCCATTGGCCTAGGGCCCGCCAGTAACTGGGGGCCCACTGGGGACCTCCTACAATCCCTTGACACAAACAGTATCATTGACAAATTTGCCATAGAAAAAAGCAGGAAAAAGTCATTTTGAACTTCACATAGTTGTGCTTGCAAAATTTATTATGCTTCAGTTTCATTGTATTTTTCCATTATTCCTATGTGTAAGATGTACATGATATGGAACTTGATTTACTTTGATGTACTTGATATGGAACTAATTTGATTAAAAATTATTAATGTGTAATGTATTACATTATGTTGTAATTCTTATTGCAAAATTTATTATGCTTCAATTTGACTGTATTTTTTTCCATTATTCCTTTGTGTAAGAATAAGTTGTACATGATATAAAACTAATTTGAATAAAATTATTGATGTGTTACATTATGTTGTAATTCTTTTTTTTTTTACATTACAATATTACGATATATATATATATATATATATATATAATTTTTTTTGGGGGGGGCACTGATAAGGTTTGGCCTAGGGCCCACAAGCAAGTAAATCCGGCCCTGGTCCTCCGAGATTCTCAGGGAAGTAATCCAAGTGTGAATGTAAGAAATGTAATTTTAAACTCATATTACAACCCAACTCTTTGAACTTATTTAGCATGTTGTTCACAATGTTTTGGTAATTTGGGTCCTTGTTGTTCCTCAAAAATTTGCTGATAACATCCTTAAAAGCAACCCACGCTTCTTTTTCAAGGTTGTTCATTGTTCTTTCAAAGTGTTCATCCAAAGTCAGTTTTCTAATCTGGGGGACCAACAAAAATTCCTTCTTTCAATTTTGCTTCCGAAAGAGTTGGGAATTTACCACACAGATACTTAAAACAATCTCCATCTTCGTCCAAGGCCTTAACAAATTGCTTCATCAAGCCCAATTTTATGTGAAGCGGAGGTAAAAGGACTTTCTTCGTGTCAACCAAACTTTCACGTTTAATGTTTTTAGAACCAGGTGTCAGGTTGACTCTGCCTGGCCATTCCTTTTTTATCCAGTGCTGAGTACTTGCTCGGCTATTCCATTTACACAAAAACCATGGAAACTTCGTATAACCTGGTTGTTGACCTAACAATATACAAATCACTTTTAAGTCTCCACAAAGTAGCCAACCGTGTTCTTTCTATTTAACCTTAGCTAGAAGAAGCTCAAGATTTTTGTACGTTTCCTTCAAGTGAACCGAATGAGCCACAGGAACGGATGCATACAAGTTACCGTTGTGAAGGAGGACGCCTTTTAGACTTCTTTTGGAGGAATCAATGAAAAGTCTCCACTCATTTGGGACATAGACTGCGGCGCCTAGCTTAAGTATTAGTGCCGAAACATTGTTGCAATATACCATTGAATTTTCTTGAGAAAAATATTTGATAAATTCTTTTTCTAGATTTCTGTACCAGTAAAATGACGTCCAGGGAGAAAGCAAGTTCTTTGCACGAAGTCTAGATCCCAAAATCTCTGAAGAATCCTTCGGGAGACACAAATCTCTTACCAAATCATTAAGTTTACTTTCTGTAAACAACTGGGGTTCACCAGATGTTTCGGTTTGAAAACAATCAATATCATCGTTTCCATCATCATCAGACACCGAATCAGATGAAGTTATATCAAGAGTATTTGGTTTAGTAAGTACAGGTATACGTATACCAGGTCTATGAGCAACAGGTCTTATAACAGACTGAAAGTTTGGATAAGAAAGTTCCATTTTATTTTTAGTATTGTAGCCTTGCACGAAACATGAACAAAAATAGCAGTCATTGCTGTGATTTCTAGGCTCACGTCAGACCATTGGAATCCCAGAAGGTAAAGAATTCTTTTTACCTTTACTCCACAGTCTAAGTTGTTCAACATAAACATTGCAAACTTTAAGTGGAGCCCATGATTTGTCTTGATCCCCAAGTTCCATTCCGAAGTACGCATAGTATGCTTTCTTGACGAAGTCTGTAATACCTCGCCTTTGTTTTTTCACAGTAAATTTTCCACAAATATAACATAAAATATTTGGGCTATTTACACACCCTGTGGTTGTCATAGCGACAAATAAACAAATTTCAAGAGAGAAATATAGTCACCGCGCACCTTTGAATAATAAAGAACTATAACCTCGCACGCACTAGACAGACTGACTCATCTCGTGGCTTGTCAATAACTTATGTACTAGCGGTGCGTTTCTCGAATGTTCTAGAAAACGCTATGACGTCACTTTTGATCTGGAAGCATTTATTGGCAGTAGTTTTTAATCAATTAAAAATTTAACTGAGTCAATTTTAATGAAAATTACTTACATACGTAATATGAAATATGACATTTTGTGAAAAATCTGCACGTGATGGCGAAAAATTAATATTATTTTCGGAATCAGCGTGCAAAAATTACTATATAAGTGATAAAATATTGCGGACAACAAAAAGATCGCAGGCCTGTGTTATTTGTTATATGTTGTATAAACAAAGGAATATTGTGTATGTTAGTCGAAATATAACATATAGGTTTTCTTTTAATTAAACTTTGACCTACAGGTTATACAGTACAAGCATAATAACCATTTTCAGCTTTTTATATTTCAGTTATTAAAATATATTAAGATATAAATATATGTACACAGTAGTGATGTAGCAGATGTCATTTTTTTCACATCCGCGGATGCGGATGTGAATGCGGATGTTTGATTTCGACATCCGCGGATGCGGATGCGGATGCGGATGTCTACATTTTCGTTATTTTTTAGGATATATTCGAGATTTGTTGTGTTTAACGTATATAATAAGTTATTATATAGAGAGCTGTAGCTATAATGTAGTATAATTGATTAATTGTACAATAATTGCTGTACTTTTCTCTGAACATATAAAATAATATCAAGCATCTAACTAATATAGAAATCAATTAGTGAATTCGTCTGCAAATAAATTCGTTATATTTTGTCGAGTTTCAGCCACAATTAGAAACCATAATTGTGTTACCAGGATGCGGGACGTGAACCCAACTCAAATGCACCCCACCGACCTCTTTCCCCAACCTCCACCCTTATAGAAAGAGATCTTTAATTAGCTTGATAACTATTTATATTAAGTTTAAAGTTTTATTAGGCATATTTATAAATGAGTAATTAAAATAAAGTAAACTAAGATGTTCATCGTTTAATATTCAAACTTAATTATAGGAAGGTTATGCTTAAGGAACATTAATTTTTCTGCCTTTTCTGCTGCCAGTCTGTTTCTCTTTTCATCATATATTAATCCAGCACTGCTAAATAATCTCTCGCTTGGTACGTTTGTTGGAGGACAGGCTAAATGTTTCCTTGCAAGTTTACTCAAGTATGGATAGATATTCTGCGTATTTTCCACCAACTAATAGGATTGTCACATGCAGCCAGGCGTTTTTCTTGGTGATAGCTCTCGATCATTTTTACTACATCTTTTGACATCGCGTAGGTCTCGTCATCGCTGCTTGACTCAAGAAACTGAGAGAGAGATTCTGTGATAGATTTGCTCGTTGAAGGTGTTGGTTCTGTCACTGAAACTTTTATTCTTTTGGTGGGTGGCGAAGCGACAGATTCAAGAGATTGAAGCTCTTCAACTGCTTTGCCAAGTGATGATTTAACTCGTTCTAATGTACTAGGTGAAAATAACTTAGCTTTGTAACGTGGATCTAAGTAGGTTGCAAGAGAGTAACTTCATACAAGAACAGCCTCTCGTCTTGTCGCTTGCATCACTTTTGCGCACAATGAACTAGTTCTATTAATATAGTAGAATTTGATAATTTCCGCTTATTAATGACGTTTTATCTCAACGGTCCACATCCGCACGACATCCGCAGTCCAAAGTGCGGATGCGAATGCGGATGCGAGAAAATGTGCGGATGTTCCGCGGATGCGGATGCGGATGCGGATGTGACTTACATCACTAGTACACAGCTAATAAAAAACACAACAAATTTTATGTTAATTAATGTTAGGCCTAGGCCGTAGAGCAGTGGTTCTCAAAATGAAAAATGGGGTACGCGAGAAGCCAACAAGGGGTACGTAACACAACAGAAAAAACATCCAGAATAAGGCTTCATTTGTTTATTTGCACGAAAATACGAAAATTATGATGCCACAAGAAGCGAGAGAGTGGAATATTTCGTTAGAAGCTGCAGAAATCTTTTGTCATTCGATTACATACATGTAATAATGAGGTTCTGAAGCGTATACATCCGAGTTTACGTAGAAGGTTCAACTTTATTTCTACAAAAGTTGAGACAACACTCAAAATAAATCCTTCTAAATTTAGAACTTATAACTTCTTTTTGAGGGTGCATTCTCGGAAAGGTTTTCCTTCTTTTGGGTCTCAAAGCGTCTTGTCAAATGATATAACTTCTTTTAGTACTTCATAACTTCTTCAGATAGAAGAAATGGTCCTCAAAGTTTTATTTTTTGGAGTGATTTGTGACAGCAGAAGATAATATTTCTATGTATAGAAGGTTGCGGGAAGTCTTTATTTTCTATGCACCAAGTTAGAGGTAGGACTGAGAATTAGTGTTCCAAAGGCTTCCAAAGCCATGCCTATTTTGATAGACAAAAATCCGACGAGGCCTACCAATCCGTTTCAGAGATGCTATGTTAGTACGAGAATAATTACCAGGTCAGGGATTTAGTAATTAACACATCTTAACCTCATGTTCAACTAACTATTTTGGTTTCGCATCAAACGACTCGTTTTAAAGTTGAAAACCAATAAATCTTCATAAAGCATTCTCCCATGGTAGACCTACAGTAGAAGGATCTTAATTACCCAGAACCTAAGTTCGGTTTAAGAAAGACTCGACTGCAGGCTAAATGCACTAGCTAGCTCAGACAAGTTGCCCACAAACAGAATGAATTGCAAAAAATTGAGGGCCTACAAAGAACCTTTACCTCGTATATTAAACAACCTGATGGGCAACAGGTGAGTAAAAACAAATTAAACTACTGGGATAGGCTTAGAGGCCTCAACCTTTATTCCATAGAGAGAAGGTTTGAGAGATACATCCTAATCTACACCTGGAAAATTCTAGAAGGGCTTTTAGTTGCCCCCAATACTGAACCAATTGTGCCCACCTTAACAAGAACTGGCAGAATGTGTAAAAAATATCACCTCCCACCAAACAGTCTGAGAAGGATTCAAACCCTTCAATATAAGTATCTCTAGGCAGGTTCTCGCCTGTTTAACTCCTTGCCTCAGTACCTTAGAGATATAAGTGCAGTCCCAGTAGATACTTTTAAAAAACACTTGGACATGTTTTTAGCCAACATACCCGACCAACCCACAGTGTCAGGGTATTCCTCTGCCAGACCAGCCCCACAAATTCAATAGGGGACCAAATCGTATGGCAGGAGCAAGAGAAAAGAAGGGTGGCGACCCCGTCGTGGCCCCGCCTCAGGAGGCGCTGAGTGGACTTCGTGGGAGCAGCGCACCCTTGAGGCAGAAGCGCTTTAAGGTAAATTTAAGGTAAATACGAGTTATATTTTCGGCCAAATAAAATTTCTGTGAAATGTCTCAGCATCCTTTCTGATTAATGTCTTATTTATATATAGGGACGTTAAGATTAAGCAACACCCTAATTTGGGTATCATCAGTGATTCCAGCAAAGGAATTATTATATTCCTATCCCTTCTTTTAAAGTTTTCAATATCTGCCCCGTTATTCTTTTTGCTCGTGTTTATTGGCGTCTTATTTTGTGTTTCAAACTTCGCGTCGTCGATCATTATAACTCCTAAATCTTTTGCTTTTTTCTAGAAATTTCTTGTCCATTTGGGAACGAATAGTGCAAGGATCTTAGTTCCTCACTTTTGCCGTATCTTAAGAGTTTAAATTTCTCGCTGTTAAATTTCATATTGTTGTCTTCTGACCATCTGTATATTCTCTTCGTGTCCGTTAGTAGAGATTTTATATAACTTGGGTTTTTTTATTTTCCTACTAATTTTGGTGTCATCAGCAAAACATGTTACTGCACTATTATTTTCACTATCACTATCTATATCAGTTAGCATGATTATGAATATCAATGGCACTAATACTGTTCTTCGTGGGAATGAGCTACTGTATCTACATCCCATTCTGATGATTATAATCCCTGGTCTGTAAGAAGTTGTATTTCCATTTTTCAACTTTTCCTACTATTCACATATATTCCATTTATATTCCATAATTCCATAACCACACTCGTCAAACACCTTGAAAAGGTATATACTCGGATATGTATGTATAAATAATTACTGCTGAAATTAGATTTGAATATATATATATGGTGAAACTAGATTAGGATTTATAATAGTTATATATATATATATATATATATATATATATATATATATATATATATATATATTATATATATATGCACTAGGGCGGCTCGTTTTTACACTTTTTTCGATATTTGATTGGGGGTAGTGCGGAAAAGTTGCGATTTGGAGAGAAAATAAAGTGTGTAAAATTTTTTTGATCTACGTCAATACCTTGCGGTGGCGGCGAGTCCTTAAAAATCGAAAAATAGGCCTAACGGGGTAGATTGGAAAATGGTTTTAAAGACTTACAAAATAAACAATAAAAATTTCAGCACAATCTGTTAATAACTTCCGGTGGCGTCTTAGCCGTTAAAATATCCAAAATATTGATTTAAAGCAAGTTTTAACAAGATGTTACACAAATGTTAATTCCGGTATATTTCTGTGCAAACAACCCTGAGAACACTATTATAGGCTTGAATAAATTAATAGCAGTCATTGAACAATGAACATTATATAAAAATTATATAAAATTATATACAAATTTTTGTGTTTTTAGGCCTATTTTTCGATTTTTAAGGACTCGCCGCCACCGGAAGGTATTGACGTAGATCAAAAAAATTTTACACTTTATTTTCTCTCCAAATCGCAACTTTTCCGCACTACCCCCAATCAAATATCGAAGAAAGTGTAAAAACGAGCCGCCCTAATATGCACACACACACACACACACACACACACACACACATATATATATATATATATATATATATATATATATAGAGCTACTATAACTCCTAATCTAGTTTCACCATTAATTATTCATCATTTGGGTTAATATAAAAGGCGAACCGATGGTGAAAATTCATTTTACTGTAAAAATTTCGTCCACTCTTTAATGAAATTTTCCCAATAAAATTTCGGCCTCCTGTTAAAAGCGTTGTCATATTTCTTTATTTGGATATTTCATTCCATGGAACGGAGATGTGTATGTCACAAGTACACATACACTTAAAAACGTTTTATTTATATGTACATATATATACCGGTACGCGTATGTATATATATATATATATATATGGAATGTTAAATTTACAGTCATGTAAAAAATTCATGAAGAAAATTAATTACAGGGGAATAATTTCTTTAAAATAATATAATTTTTATTAGTAGAGAACAACACTTTCGACATACACTCCTAAAAATTTTTATGTATAAGTTCCACGTCAGTTACACATTTTAACGTAACATTTTTGTAACATTGAATTCAATGTGTGACATAAGCGTAACTTTTCCAGCTTCAACAAAAGTAAAGCTCTTTTTCCTTTATTTCGTTTCGTAACTTTTTGTTGTTAAAGAAGTAAAACCCTTATCCAATATTTCGTTCCGTAACAATTCCGTAACTTTTGTTGTTGTTTTCCTCTTAAAACGTAACTTTGTTAGGACGTTTTTGACAATGAAAATTATATGGATTCTATGGTATAAATATAACTTATAAATCCCAACTTAATTATCTTGTATAACACGCATAGTACATGGCATATTATAAAAGTAGAGGATCGTATGTAGAATTCGGACCCCAGGTAACCCTAATGGAGAATACAACCCCAACTTTCCCTAATGTAGAATCCAGACCCAACTTTCCCCTAATGTAGAATCCAGACCCCAACTTTCCCTAATGTATAGATTATAGAAGCCAGACCCCAAACGAATCGTATAAGGACATCAATAAACAATTTAAAGGTTCATAGAAAATTTTATTATTATTATCACAAATAAAAACCATTAAAATCACACAATTGTAAAATCTTATATCAAATGTAGAATTCGGACCCCAGCCTTCTTTAGTTAGCTTTATAAGGCTAACTAACGAAAATATCACAACCTAACCTAACCAATCGTTAGGTTAACTGTACGCCCTTGACGATTGGTTAGGTTAGGTCATGATATTTTCGTTAGTTAGCCTTAGAAACTCAAATAGTTAAAGAGTAGCTTAAACAAGCCAAATGGAGAATACAGACCCCAACCTTCCGCTAATGTAGAATTCGGACCCCAACCTTGGTAGGGGTCCGAATTCTACATATGATCCAAAGTAGATTCTAATTAAAATAAAGTAACTGTAAACACGTTTTCATGCTTATTTTGCAATGAAATGTAATTATTGTACAAACTAGTGTTACTGTTTAGGTGCCTGGCGTAAGACAAAAATAATGATGGCGCTAAAAGGAGTGCATGAAATGTTTTTTTTAGTATTCATTACATGGTATAACTTTTTCATTAGCGAAAAATGTCTTTACTCTTTGTCCTTATGTCTTTACTTTGAATAAACATGTCTTCGAATGGACTTTTGAGAGCTTTTTTTCTCTGCGCATGAGCGTTTGGCTTGTTTCGATCAATTCAGAGTTTGCATGAAGAGGTGCATGGATGATTATGCTTTAAATATTAATTTAAAGTAGTTGATTGTGGCCGACACTGTCATATAAAATAGTTTATTAGAGTCAGATTAAGTATAAAGTGGTAAATACACATTTAAGTTCAGTTACATACAAATTTCAATCTGAATTAATATACAGTATACCAAAACGCGTTCAGAGTTTAACTTAAATTTGGAAATGCGTGGTGTTATTCTTAAATTTAGGGATCACCTGAAGATCAGGGCCCCCATATATTCTTTTTTTTTGCTTTACAGTACCAAATATAATAAATTAAACTGAATGCCAGGTTAAGTCAACTGTACGCCCTTCACGATTGGTTAGGTTAAGTCGTGATATTTTCGTTAGTTTTAACGAAAATATCATTTGGTAATTGAGGCTGGGGGCCCTGATCTTCAGGTGATCCAAATTTAGTAATGTAAGTTTTTCTACGATATTTTTTAAGGTTTCTTCATTCAATATATTTTCTTTTTCATGAGAAAAGTTCTGAATTGTAATTTTTGCTTTTCATTTAACTTGTATTGTTTGTGCCATGTGTGATTATTAAATTAGTTTTTACCGCTTTGTGTGTTTGTTTTCCTTTGAAAAATTGTTTGTTTTAAGAAAGTTACAATGCAAAAGTTACATAAAAGTTACTGACAAAAATATTACAACGACGTTACGTGGCAGAGTTACGTTAGGTAAAGCTGCATGTGAGTTACGATAGTTACTAACAAAAAAATATAGATATGTTATGCGGGAGTTGCGCGTGACAGTAACTAGAGTGTACAACTCATATCTTCAGTCAGATCTATTTTAATTACATATATATATATATATATATATATATATATAATGTTTGTGTGTGTGTGTTCTGTACTATTCTGTGAAAGCAGAAATATGTGTCATGCCCATAGTCTTGATAAAAGTTGAAATAAAACGAAACCCCCATAATTAAAAAAAATATTAAAAAGTTTCAGTGTTTATGTAACTCTCTGGCGTGTAGAGTTGAGTCGTGAAATTGCAGCATTTGATACAAAAATTAAGTTGTTTCTAGTGATCAAACAACTTGATTAACCTTGGTTTTGCTTCCTCCCGAATTGTTCATTCTGACAAGGTCAAGCTTATCACTCCACATTAGACATACAGTTTAACGTGGAATCCGAACCACGCTCCACCAGCAGCCCAGTGTCTTAACCACTAGGATACCTAGAGTACCCATTTATCTACCAACCAATTTTGTTTTTCATTGTGTGGAAAAATGAACAGCTGGGTTTTGCTGCGCCCCGATGGATCGTAGTCAGCGACGTTAACCACTACACTACCGATGCGCATCTGAAATCGTTTCCTTTGCCCAATCTAGGTCTGAAACAAAAGGAAGGCAATGTCTCCTCGAATCTCATGCAGTTATCCCTAAATGGCTTCATCAATTTCACCAGTCACAGAACACCTGCGTCACTCTGTCCCCCTCTATACCCCTCTCCGCGCGGCGTCACGGATCAGACAGAGCTCTAAGATGTGATTTCTGCCAACGTCTACGGGATTTTGGCATGACATGGAATGATAACAACAAAACATATTAAAAGAATGACATTCTTCTACAAGGAATGTACAATAGCTGTAAACCTGCTTATTGTAAGTACAGTATATAATGCAGAGGTGAAAACTTAAATAACGGACATAAAAAAGAGAAAATGACGAACAGACCAGGTTTACGGAGAAAGAAGCAAAAGAAAGAAACAAAAATAAAAACAACAAGCAAAGAAAACACGCAAGACAATAGTGTACACAGCAAAGAACCAAATAATATGTATAATAATGAAATGAAACCGTTACCAAGGACAAAAGCCCCAACATGGAATACGGAGGAAACCATTTGCAGATATGCAAAAGGTAATTGTAAGTATAGAGATGGACAGTGTATTTACTTTCATCCAACTCTATCTAATTTCTATGATAAATATGGACACTAAATTTTGAGTCAATTACGAATTCTACCATTTAACTATCTGTAGAACATATACAAGATATGGAAGCTGCAAAAGAGGAAAAAATTGCTTTACCACATCCTTCATTGAACAGTAGGGACAAATATTCATACAATTGCACCAAATAATCAAGAAAATAAATTTAATTCGATATCGTCGACACTATATGACTACTAAACATCATCCAACACAAAACGAGAACCACTAGTGATGAGAATTCCTGGGTCGAACAGGTTTCATGCAAGGAGAAATTACGTAAGAGGTCGGAAGCATATCTACCAATACAGGTAAACGATAAAATAAGTATCTCGGATGAACACAGGGCAACGAAACATACGATACTGAAGGACGATGGATCTGAAATACGTAATGAGCAAATTGAAAGTGAAAACATCATAACGATAATCCTAGAAAGTATATAAAGCCAAACCATTCTTTAAATAAAGTGTTGTAGCTTAAAGGCTTTATAGTAGAAGAAACAAGACTTGACACGCCTCACTGAAACACATCTTAAAGACTCAAGAAAGATGTGAAACCTGAAAAATACTGTACATATTGTCGCTACAACATACAGAAAGACAAAGAAGATATTGTGCTATATACATAGATACACGAAAATCATATGGCAGAAATAATAGTAAACAAATTAAACAGTTACGTAGGACTCTTACTGTAGCAGCAAAAAATAAAAATAAAATAGAGAAGATGCTAATAAATCATATATTATTAACATTCCAACTGAAAAAAATCTCTGATATCTATGAAAATAAAAACCCACTTTAATAGACAGAGATTATTTCCAAAACAGTTTCGATGCCCACTGGCATCCTCCTCGGGTGGATACAGTGGGCATCGAAACTGTTGTGGAAATAAACTCTGTCTATTAGAGTGGGTTTTTATTTTCATATTTTGACCTTCACGTAGAAAAAAGTGAAGTTTTTTGCATTTATCTCTGATATCATTAGTAAGATCAGAAACTTGTTAAAAACTTTAAAATTTTAGCAAAGTATAATACTGGGGATTGGGGAAAATAGTTTCCTATTTGTATAATGAAAAAAGATAGGAAGAAATATATATATATATATATATATATATATATATATATATATATATAATATATATATTAATCAAGACAAGAGAGGTACAGGAGAAGACAAGCAGCAAGCAGAAATACTGCTGTCCCTAACACATCAGTTTACGTTAACACATGAAATAACAAATAACCAAAGCTGGGCACAAACCGTTAATCCGTTAATCGTTAATTAACGAAGTTAACTTTTTCGTTAACGATTTAACTTTTAAGTTAACTTTGAAAATCATTATCGGACTAATTAACTTCCGTTACATTTAACTTCCGTTAACTCAAGTCCGTTAACCAAAAAAATTCATAAATAAACGTTTAAAAGTTTCTATTATTTTCAGTGCTGAGCAGGTGCGCAATTAATCCGCCACTGTTAATAGTGATGAACGAATTTCCATTTCCGCAGTGCAAAATCAGGCGATATATTTGTTTCCGTCGCCACAATTTGTGTCTTACCAAATATGGTAGTTATTTATGGCATTGGTTTAAGCAAAACATGGTCGACTGTAAAATCAGGCGGAAAGATTTGCCATTTGAGTTGAATGTTTCAACTTCTTTCAAGAAATATCACGAGCATTTTAAGGCACTTTCAATAATATATATGTAACAATTACAACAAATAACTACATTCGTTTCATTTGCAGTCTGTCTCTTGCGCAACATGTTTGTGCTAGTGAATATTTAAAAATAATCGTTGTCAAGTAAGTCATGTATATTTATAATATGTCTGTGAGTACCTTATTAGTAGTCTCCTTGATACATTTCAAGAACCATAAAACTGATCAGGTAAGATTTCAATTGTCATGTCACTTTGATGACATAAATTAAGTCAATTGATATCTTACAATGGGAGCGTTTTCATCTTAACCCTTTATGTCCTGGCGGTACTTCTAGGTACCACATCTTTAAAATCTCCATAATTATTTTTCTACCCGGTTGATCCTGCCGGTACTTTCAAGTCCCAATGTGAATTAGTTTCTTTATGAGATAATAGATGGCGTTGAGAAGTAAATGTGAGTGTGTGACGCCAGAGGCTGTTTACTCTTTAGTATCTCTGCTGTGAAGACCGAAGAAATTTCAGTGCAATTACTTCCCGAATATTCTGTGCTATATCTGTTCCAAATAACAAAGGTAAGGGTTATTTTATTTTTTATCTTGTTCTTGAAATGTTCAAGAATGCTTCAAACAATTGTTGTTCTTGTTTATTATTTTTAAGTGTGAAATAATAAAGGATTTATTGAGTCAACTTCTAAGTACCAACAGGACAAAAGGGGCATAAGTCTACATCGTTTTCTTTTGGTTTTCTTTCAATTTTATGGATGACTATTTTAATTTATGTGGAAATATTTGAACTTGAACTCATGTGTTTACACAAGATTGCGCTTGCGCTTTGCAACATTGCGCAAGCTAAATAGTCAGATTGCGCATGATAGTGAACAGTGGATTGCGCTTGCGCAACTTAATTTTTGATTGCGCTGTCCAGCTCTGATTATTTTCTGATTTTCAATACAGACACTTGTGTGATTTTGAATTTTATAAATCATGATGGCATCTCAACAAGAACAAGCTCAGAACCCCTGGCCCCACCTGGACGACTACTTCTTGTTCAAGTCAAGGGAAGGAGACAAATTGATTTTCAACTGCAAGCTGTGCCTGCCCAAGACTGTGCCAATCAAGGGGCAGCAGAGAGCAGCAGAAGCCACAGGTCACTCAAGGGCAAGGCCCAGAACTTGGTCAAGACCTGGCTGGAGACCAACTCCAAGGACTTGCTGACAGATGCTGCCTTCTTGGGTGAGCAAGTGTTGGTGGACTTGTTCATCAAGTTCAACACAGCCATCCCCTCCAGTGCTGCAGTGGAGCGTTTGTTCTCTATGGGCAAGGACATCCTGAGGGCTAAGAGATCATCCCTGTCTGATGAAAACTTTGATATGCTAATTTTCATGAAGGGCAACATGCATCTCATGGACAAAATGGAGAACGAGAAGAAGAGGGAAAATTAAATTATATATATGTTTTTCATTTTTTTTATAATAAAAGTTAACGTTAACGGTTTATCGGTAACTTCCGTTACATGTTTAATGAATTAACGGATTAACGGTTAACGAAGTTAACTTTTTGGTTAACGGATTAGCGGTTAACGAAGTTAACTTTTTGGTTAACGGTGCCCACCACTGCAATTAACACCAGAAAAAGTAACTGCCTGGATCTTGTATTCACATACAACTACAACAACAACAACAACAACAACAACAACCAAATTGATGACATAAAACTAACCCAAAATATAACATCAAACCACAACATTAATGAAATATTATAATGACAGCATTGCATGAAAAATCACATGCTGTAGAAAGAAGCAAAAATATTCTATGAAAATCAGTCACGTAGAAAGTAACATGACAATCACTCTCATGTTCCCGTAGTGTCGACGCTTTATTAATAATGTATTTTAATGTATTCTCGCCTTTTGTGCTTGCTCTGCGAACTGAAAGTCTAGCATTGGACAAGTAGTTTAACTGTATTTTCGCCTATTTCACTCCTTGGTCATAAAATTCACGGCACAGGTCAAAGTTCGGATGATTTACAGTGTCAAATACAAAACACAGCGAAGAGGTTTCTACAAGTCTACGGAATTCCCGCCTTTCTTCAAACATCATCATCGTAAAATGAGTGAACGGAAAATAAAATCACTCGCCGTCAGTTCTGGGGTAGAGTTGGAAGGGAAAGGGATAAAAGAGTGCCTAGGGGGTGGTACCACTTCTTACTCTTACAACTTTGCAAATATCACCAATTACATGCACTAAGTCACCTGTTTACATTAAATAAATAACACCAAGCGCTTATTCACTACCCACAGAAAGTATGCGCATAGAATCATTACGTTCACCAACAAACTTATGTACATATTTTACGCAATAACACTCAAAACACGTTATTACAGTATTTAATCGAAAGAATCACATAACACGAAACGCATGAACACACACACACACACACACACACACACACACACACATATATATATATATCTTTACAAGTTCATATTAATAAAACCACCTGTAATTCACTGTATAGTCTATCAATATTTTCCTCTTTCTTTTCAACTTTTCCAGGTTTTTTTTAGGTTTTTTTTAACAACCAGAATCAATAACTCAATAACGGAATCCACTTCAAACATTTAGGCTTTTTACTTTTATATAGGAAAAGTACGTGTATATATATATAGTTGCATAAAAACAGCTTGTTTTCGTTGCGTTTTTCTTCTTTAGATTATCCAACGGAAAAGCCGTTTATATAAAATAAATATAGTTTCAGTAAATTACTGTTTATATGTTGTAAAAGCAAACAAACTATGATTTAAATATATAAAAGAGATTTTCCTCTAATTAAGCTTAGGCCTACAGGCTACAGCATACGCCTAATAACTTTTTTCAGCATCTTCTATGTATATTTCATACCAAAGAAATATATATATATATATATATATATACAGGCCCGGATTTAGCTATAGGCGAACTAGGCGATCGCCTAGGCCCTAAGGCCTCGCGCCAAAGGGGGCCTCGCTCAAGCCGTTTTGCGCGTTCTGTTCAAGTGATATTAATGATTTAGAACTCTATGAAGAACTTAAAGTACTTTGCAGGTTTATACCTGAGAAAACAGATCTCGGAAATGCCCTTGTTTATATAATGCAAAAACAACTAAGTGAGATTTATCCTAATGTTTATGTTGCACTGCGAATATTATTAACCATCCCAGTTACTGTTGCTTCGGCTGAAAGAAGTTTCTCGCGTCTCAAACTTATTAAAACATATTTGCGTTCCACCATGTCTCAAGCGAGTTTGCACTCATTAGCTATGTTATCAATAGAAAACGATATAACAAATTCATTAGATTATTCTCAATTAATTGAAGAGTTTAGCTCGAAGAAAAGTAGAAAAGCATTGCTGTAATATTCAAGGAGCATCTGAACCAAATATTAAAGCATTAATATTTAGCCTGATAACTTGATAAGTCGATCGCTCACTATTATAAAAAATGAAATGTCAACATCTCTTATACATCACATATGAAAAACGTTTGTATACTATGGAAAGTCATTACCTATAATATTATATAAATCTTAGAAATCATTGTCTTATATTTTCGATATAAATCTTGATTCCTATTATAATTTATACTTATTTGTATGGTTTATTTATATTTCTTATACAATTTCCATGCGTGATTATTTTGGTTTGGTTTAATTTTTAAGTGCTGGCATAGTTCTGTCTATGCGGGATTCTAATATTGCTGGTATAGTACCGATAATTAAGTCCATATTTTCATATATATAGGCCTAGGGCCTCGCAATTTCTAGATCTGCCTAGGGCCTCGCAACTTCTAGATCCGGCCCTGTATATATATATATATATATATATATATATATATATATATATATATATATATATATATATACTCCTATAATAATTACTAAATGTTATAAAAACAGAAAAATATCTAGCATGCGTATAAAAGTTATAAACATTTTTATATTAATTAGTGTTTGGCCGAGAGGGAAGGAAGCAGAATTTTAATCTCTCAGAAGGGGGTGGGGGATGATAAGTGGGAAAGGCGATAATATAAGGGGGTAAGGTTACCGACCCCCAAAAATATAAAAATGAATATAAAGTAATCTAACCTAACCCAACCTAATCTTGTCTAATATAACCTAACTCTGAATACAAACGAAAGAAACCGAACCTAACCTACTCACACACTATTCTCCTGATATATATATATGGTCTCGTTGACACTATAATAATGTTAATTATAATGTTAATGATTAGGTTAATGTTTAGGTTAAGTTGTTAATGATAATGATTAATGGTTATGATTGCTTGAGGCTGGGGTCATCATGATCTTTTCAGATCAAATGTTATTAGTTAGGAGATTAATAGAGTGTTTTCTTCCTTTATTAAACCAAATAAATTATATATAAATGAGACAAAATAGAAGTTGTAGTTGTTTGAATACAAGTTCAGTTGAAATGGAATGTATAAATGTACACGTAATTAGTGACTTCAATGCTGTAATACGCGCGAGGTAATGAAAGTCTTTATATAAAGTTAGGTGAATGACACAAGGTCAAAGGGGCTTGTTACAACGTTGTTTACATGATGAGATCTAAGGTGTCACTGAAGTTCTTCAGAGGAGAGAAATCGAGATGCAATTAAGGCGTTGTGCTCGGGAATCCCATATATATATACAGGGCCGGATCTAGAAGTTGCGAGGCCCTAGGCAGATCTAGAAATTGCGAGGCCCTAGGCCTATATATATGAAAATATGGACTTAATTATCGGTACTATACCAGCAATATTAGAATCCCGCATAGAGAGAACTATGCCAGCACTTAAAAATTAAACCAAACCAAAATAATCACGCATGGAAATTGTATAAGAAATATAAATAAACCATACAAATAAGTATAAATTATAATAGGAATCAAGATTTGTATCGAAAATATAAGACAATGATTTCTAAGATTTATATAATATTATAGGTAATGACTTTCCATAGTATACAAACGTTTTTCATATGTGATGTATAAGAGATGTTGACATTTCATTTTGTATAATAGTGAGCGATCGACTTATCAGGCTAAATATTAATGCTTTAATATTTGGTTCAGATGCTCCTTGAATATTACAGCAATGCTTTTCTACTTTTCTTCGAGCTAAACTCTTCAATTAATTGAGAATAATCTAATGAATTTGTTATATCGTTTTCTAGTGATAACATAGCTAATGATTGCAATCTCGCTTGAGACATGGTGGAACGCAAATATGTTTTAATAAGTTTGAGACGCGAGAAACTTCTTTCAGCCGAAGCAACAGTAACTGGGATGGTTAATACTATTCGAAGTGCAACATAAACATTAGGATAAATCTCACTTAGGTGTTTTTGCACTATATAAACAAGGGCATTTCCGAGATCTGTTTTCTCAGGTATAAACCTGCAAATTACTTTAAGTTCTTCATAGAGTTCTAAATCATTAATATCACTTGAACAGAACGCGCAAAACGGCTTGAGCGAGGCCCCCTTTGGCGCGAGGCCCTAGGCGATCGCCTAGTTCGCCTATAGCTAAATCCGGGCCTGTATATATATATATACACCTCGGTGGTGTAGTGGTTAGCGTCGCTAACTACGAATCCATCGGCCCCGGGTTCGAAACCAGGTGACGGCAGGCGGCGCGCAGCAAAACCAAGCTGTCCATCTTTCCACACAATAAAAAATTGGTTGGTAGATAAATGGGTACACTGGATAGCCTAGTGGTTAAGACGCTGGTCTGCTGGTGGGGCGTAGTTCGGATTCCACGTTAAACTCTAGGTCTAAGCTGGAGTGAGAAGCTTGACCTTCGTCAGAATGAACAATTCTGGTAGAAGCAAAGCCAAAGTTAACCATGGTGTATATATGTCTGCCGTCATATTATGAACTTTAGAGGCCACCATACAAATCTCTCTTAGGTATAACATTGATATATAATAAGAAGGGATACACAGTACAGTATGCATTTGTGGACGGATTATAACCCACTCGGGCCTTCTTCGTTTTATCTCTCTGGTCACAGCTGTGTAAATATACTCCATACCCTGATAACAGGTTTAATACACAAACTAAATCATTGAAATATGATGTAATAAATTATCTCTCGTTAAAATGTTTTAATCATCATTAATATAGATATATAATTTTATTTTTTTTATTTTTTCCTTATGTTATTTCTCATCTTTGGGCGACAGCGCTCACAAAACAACCTTGTTGGCCAGCAACCTTATATAAAACGCATAGATAGACATAATTTAAAAATGAGTGAGAAGTAAATAGAACGACATCTGCAAACAATATTTATTAACATGTCATAAGATTATTTTATATTAGTTATATGCATATATATATATATATATATATATATATATTATATATATATATATATACAAGCAATATTTATTAGCATGGCATTTATTGGATTATTAGATAGTAGCATTTATTAGATTATTTTTTATTGGTTCAGTTACTCCACACATAACACGGTAGGTGTGTTCCTGAACACAGCTACCGTGTTAAGGGTTTGTGATCGTCACTCTTGTTGCACGCGCGTAGCTGGTATTTTATGATTTTCCTCCCCCCCCCACTTCTCAACCAACATAAAGACTTTCGACATCTCATCGACAAATAAATAATATTTCGTTTGGTGGTCTGTACATTTATAATTTGTCTCGATCACAATTAATTGCCCCACTGCTACGTTTAAATACTGGGTGCTCTTCCAATATGTGCTCTACCGCGAAACTGTGATCTACCATATTCCAATACGTGCTCTACCGTGAAACTAGCCTTATAAGGCTAACTAACGAAAATATCATGACTTAACCTAACCAATCGTTAGGTCAACTATACGCCCTTGACGATTGGTTAGGTTAAGTCGTGATATTTTCGTTAGTTAGCCTTATAAGGCTAACTAACGTACCTGCTGCTAATCCGAATAATCTAAGGTAGATCACGTATTGGAATGTAAATTTTAAGGTAGAGCACATATTGGAAGAGCACCAAATACTGTCACTGATTTGAAAAAAGTTACGGCGTATTGTGCGTTATGGGTAACTCCATCTTTCTTTGTTACTGTAGGTGCAGGTGTTTCTTGGTTGTACTGCTGCTGCGAGGAGGCTTCTCGATAGCACGTCAAGACGCCCAAGCTCAGATGCTGTTGTGAGGCGGACTGCTCAATTCAGTTTGTGACGCAGATCTGGTGGTGAGTCATGAGTCTTAGGGTCGAGGTGCAACCTGTTAGTGGTTTGTCGACTCGGGACTCGCTGGACCAAACATGAAAAGATATGCACCAACATGAAAACTAGTCTTGGTCGAAGAAAAAGTATATACACATGAGTCTTAGGGTCGAGGTGCAACCTGTTAGTGGTTTGTCGACTCGCGACTCGCTGGACCAAACATGTAAAGATATGCACCAACATGAAAACATAGTCTTGGTCGAAGAAAAAGTATATACACAAAATTACTTAACACGTCAAATGATATACATACAAGTTTAGTAAATCAATTAACACTGAGGAACTCTGTTCGAGAAATAAGCGTGTCCATACTGTTCCACTCCAAGAAACAAAAGGTACTCGTTACCAAGGTCTATTAAAAGGTACACAATTCTTTAGTTATGACCTCACTAGACAGCTCACCGTCGTAAACATTGATGTAGTGGTAAAAATATTTTAAAGTGTCCTCACTAGGTTCACGTTTTTTGTTGCGGGGGGTGTAATCGGTGAGGTATAACATGACGTAATAAGATTTGTTGTACCATTCCTCAGTTTCCTTAGTTTCTTTATGAGATAATAGATGGCGTTGAGAAGTAAATGTGAGTGTGTGACGCCAGAGGCTGTTTACTCTTTAGTATCTCTGCTGTGAAGACCGAAGAAATTTCAGTGCAATTACTTCCCGAATATTCTGTGCTATTCTGTTCCAAATAACAAAGGTAAGGGTTATTTTATTTTTTATCTTGTTCTTGAAATGTTCAAGAATGCTTCAAACAATTGTTGTTCTTGTTTATTATTTTTAAGTGTGAAATAATAAAGGATTTATTGAGTCAACTTCTAAGTACCAACAGGACAAAAGGGGCATAAGTCTACATCGTTTTCTTTTGGTTTTCTTTCAATTTTATGGATGACTATTTTAATTTATGTGGAAATATTTGAACTTGAACTCATGTGTTTACACAAGATTGCGCTTGCGCTTTGCAACATTGCGCAAGCTAAATAGTCAGATTGCGCATGATAGTGAACAGTGGATTGCGCTTGCGCAACTTAATTTTTGATTGCGCTGTCCAGCTCTGATTATTTTCTGATTTTCAATACAGACACTTGTGTGATTTTGAATTTTATAAATCATGATGGCATCTCAACAAGAACAAGCTCAGAACCCCTGGCCCCACCTGGACGACTACTTCTTGTTCAAGTCAAGGGAAGGAGACAAATTGATTTTCAACTGCAAGCTGTGCCTGCCCAAGACTGTGCCAATCAAGGGGCAGCAGAGAGCAGCAGAAGCCACAGGTCACTCAAGGGCAAGGCCCAGAACTTGGTCAAGACCTGGCTGGAGACCAACTCCAAGGACTTGCTGACAGATGCTGCCTTCTTGGGTGAGCAAGTGTTGGTGGACTTGTTCATCAAGTTCAACACAGCCATCCCCTCCAGTGCTGCAGTGGAGCGTTTGTTCTCTATGGGCAAGGACATCCTGAGGGCTAAGAGATCATCCCTGTCTGATGAAAACTTTGATATGCTAATTTTCATGAAGGGCAACATGCATCTCATGGACAAAATGGAGAACGAGAAGAAGAGGGAAAATTAAATTATATATATATTGTTTTTCATTTTTTTTATAATAAAAGTTAACGTTAACGGTTTATCGGTAACTTCCGTTACATGTTTAATGAATTAACGGATTAACGGTTAACGAAGTTAACTTTTTGGTTAACGGATTAGCGGTTAACGAAGTTAACTTTTTGGTTAACGGTGCCCACCACTGCAATTAACACCAGAAAAAGTAACTGCCTGGATCTTGTATTCACATACAACTACAACAACAACAACAACAACAACAACCAAATTGATGACATAAAACTAACCCAAAATATAACATCAAACCACAACATTAATGAAATATTATAATGACAGCATTGCATGAAAAATCACATGCTGTAGAAAGAAGCAAAATATTTCTATGAAAATCAGTCACGTAGAAAGTAACATGACAATCACTCTCATGTTCCCGTAGTGTCGACGCTTTATTAATAATGTATTTTAATGTATTCTCGCCTTTTGTGCTTGCTCTGCGAACTGAAAGTCTAGCATTGGACAAGTAGTTTAACTGTATTTTCGCCTATTTCACTCCTTGGTCATAAAATTCACGGCACAGGTCAAAGTTCGGATGATTTACAGTGTCAAATACAAAACACAGCGAAGAGGTTTCTACAAGTCTACGGAATTCCCGCCTTTCTTCAAACATCATCATCGTAAAATGAGT
This sequence comes from Bathynomus jamesi, assembly GCA_023014485.1. Classification (NCBI taxonomy): domain Eukaryota; kingdom Metazoa; phylum Arthropoda; class Malacostraca; order Isopoda; family Cirolanidae; genus Bathynomus; species Bathynomus jamesi. Next base: position 33,726 of record JAJOZX010001068.1, on the reverse strand, counting down.
GAACGGAAAATAAAATCACTCGCCGTCAGTTCTGGGGTAGAGTTGGAAGGGAAAGGGATAAAAGAGTGCCTAGGGGGTGGTACCCACTTCTTACTCTTACAACTTTGCAAATATCACCAATTACATGCACTAAGTCACCTGTTTACATTAAATAAATAACACCAAGCGCTTATTCACTACCCCACAGAAAGTATGCGCATAGAATCATTACGTTCACCAACAAACTTATGTACATATTTTACGCAATAACACTCAAAACACGTTATTACAGTATTTAATCGAAAGAATCACATAACACGAAACGCATGAACACACACACACACACACACACACACACACACACACACATATATATATATATATCTTTACAAGTTCATATTAATAAAACCACCTGTAATTCACTGTATAGTCTATCAATATTTTCCTCTTTCTTTTCAACTTTTCCAGGTTTTTTTTAGGTTTTTTTTAACAACCAGAATCAATAACTCAATAACGGAATCCACTTCAAACATTTAGGCTTTTTACTTTTATATAGGAAAAGTACGTGTATATATATATATAGTTGCATAAAAACAGCTTGTTTTCGTTGCGTTTTTCTTCTTTAGATTATCCAACGGAAAAGCCGTTTATATAAAATAAATATAGTTTCAGTAAATTACTGTTTATATGTTGTAAAAGCAAACAAACTATGATTTAAATATATAAAAGAGATTTTCCTCTAATTAAGCTTAGGCCTACAGGCTACAGCATACGCCTAATAACTTTTTTCAGCATCTTCTATGTATATTTCATACCAAAGAAATATATATATATATATATATATATATAGGCCCGGATTTAGCTATAGGCGAACTAGGCGATCGCCTAGGCCCTAAGGCCTCGCGCCAAAGGGGGCCTCGCTCAAGCCGTTTTGCGCGTTCTGTTCAAGTGATATTAATGATTTAGAACTCTATGAAGAACTTAAAGTACTTTGCAGGTTTATACCTGAGAAAACAGATCTCGGAAATGCCCTTGTTTATATAATGCAAAAACAACTAAGTGAGATTTATCCTAATGTTTATGTTGCACTGCGAATATTATTAACCATCCCAGTTACTGTTGCTTCGGCTGAAAGAAGTTTCTCGCGTCTCAAACTTATTAAAACATATTTGCGTTCCACCATGTCTCAAGCGAGTTTGCACTCATTAGCTATGTTATCAATAGAAAACGATATAACAAATTCATTAGATTATTCTCAATTAATTGAAGAGTTTAGCTCGAAGAAAAGTAGAAAAGCATTGCTGTAATATTCAAGGAGCATCTGAACCAAATATTAAAGCATTAATATTTAGCCTGATAACTTGATAAGTCGATCGCTCACTATTATAAAAAATGAAATGTCAACATCTCTTATACATCACATATGAAAAACGTTTGTATACTATGGAAAGTCATTACCTATAATATTATATAAATCTTAGAAATCATTGTCTTATATTTTCGATATAAATCTTGATTCCTATTATAATTTATACTTATTTGTATGGTTTATTTATATTTCTTATACAATTTCCATGCGTGATTATTTTGGTTTGGTTTAATTTTTAAGTGCTGGCATAGTTCTGTCTATGCGGGATTCTAATATTGCTGGTATAGTACCGATAATTAAGTCCATATTTTCATATATATAGGCCTAGGGCCTCGCAATTTCTAGATCTGCCTAGGGCCTCGCAACTTCTAGATCCGGCCCTGTATATATATATATATATATATATATATATATATATATATATATACTCCTATAATAATTACTAAATGTTATAAAAACAGAAAAATATCTAGCATGCGTATAAAAGTTATAAACATTTTTATATTAATTAGTGTTTGGCCGAGAGGGAAGGAAGCAGAATTTTAATCTCTCAGAAGGGGGTGGGGGATGATAAGTGGGAAAGGCGATAATATAAGGGGGTAAGGTTACCGACCCCCAAAAATATAAAAATGAATATAAAGTAATCTAACCTAACCCAACCTAATCTTGTCTAATATAACCTAACTCTGAATACAAACGAAAGAAACCGAACCTAACCTACTCACACACTATTCTCCTGATATATATATATGGTCTCGTTGACACTATAATAATGTTAATTATAATGTTAATGATTAGGTTAATGTTTAGGTTAAGTTGTTAATGATAATGATTAATGGTTATGATTGCTTGAGGCTGGGGTCATCATGATCTTTTCAGATCAAATGTTATTAGTTAGGAGATTAATAGAGTGTTTTCTTCCTTTATTAAACCAAATAAATTATATATAAATGAGACAAAATAGAAGTTGTAGTTGTTTGAATACAAGTTCAGTTGAAATGGAATGTATAAATGTACACGTAATTAGTGACTTCAATGCTGTAATACGCGCGAGGTAATGAAAGTCTTTATATAAAGTTAGGTGAATGACACAAGGTCAAAGGGGCTTGTTACAACGTTGTTTACATGATGAGATCTAAGGTGTCACTGAAGTTCTTCAGAGGAGAGAAATCGAGATGCAATTAAGGCGTTGTGCTCGGGAATCCCATATATATACAGGGCCGGATCTAGAAGTTGCGAGGCCCTAGGCAGATCTAGAAATTGCGAGGCCCTAGGCCTATATATATGAAAATATGGACTTAATTATCGGTACTATACCAGCAATATTAGAATCCCGCATAGAGAGAACTATGCCAGCACTTAAAAATTAAACCAAACCAAAATACACGCATGGAAATTGTATAAGAAATATAAATAAACCATACAAATAAGTATAAATTATAATAGGAATCAAGATTTGTATCGAAAATATAAGACAATGATTTCTAAGATTTATATAATATTATAGGTAATGACTTTCCATAGTATACAAACGTTTTTCATATGTGATGTATAAGAGATGTTGACATTTCATTTTGTATAATAGTGAGCGATCGACTTATCAGGCTAAATATTAATGCTTTAATATTTGGTTCAGATGCTCCTTGAATATTACAGCAATGCTTTTCTACTTTTCTTCGAGCTAAACTCTTCAATTAATTGAGAATAATCTAATGAATTTGTTATATCGTTTTCTAGTGATAACATAGCTAATGATTGCAATCTCGCTTGAGACATGGTGGAACGCAAATATGTTTTAATAAGTTTGAGACGCGAGAAACTTCTTTCAGCCGAAGCAACAGTAACTGGGATGGTTAATACTATTCGAAGTGCAACATAAACATTAGGATAAATCTCACTTAGGTGTTTTTGCACTATATAAACAAGGGCATTTCCGAGATCTGTTTTCTCAGGTATAAACCTGCAAATTACTTTAAGTTCTTCATAGAGTTCTAAATCATTAATATCACTTGAACAGAACGCGCAAAACGGCTTGAGCGAGGCCCCCTTTGGCGCGAGGCCCTAGGCGATCGCCTAGTTCGCCTATAGCTAAATCCGGGCCTGTATATATATATACACCTCGGTGGTGTAGTGGTTAGCGTCGCTAACTACGAATCCATCGGCCCCGGGTTCGAAACCAGGTGACGGCAGGCGGCGCGCAGCAAAACCAAGCTGTCCATCTTTCCACACAATAAAAAAATTGGTTGGTAGATAAATGGGTACACTGGATAGCCTAGTGGTTAAGACGCTGGTCTGCTGGTGGGGCGTAGTTCGGATTCCACGTTAAACTCTAGGTCTAAGCTGGAGTGAGAAGCTTGACCTTCGTCAGAATGAACAATTCTGGTAGAAGCAAAGCCAAAGTTAACCATGGTGTATATATGTCTGCCGTCATATTATGAACTTTAGAGGCCACCATACAAATCTCTCTTAGGTATAACATTGATATTAATAAGAAGGGATACACAGTACAGTATGCATTTTGTGGACGGATCATAACCCACTCGGGCCTTCTTCGTTTTATCTCTCTGGTCACAGCTGTGTAAATATACTCCATACCCTGATAACAGGTTTAATACACAAACTAAATCATTGAAATATGATGTAATAAATTATCTCTCGTTAAAATGTTTTAATCATCATTAATATAGATATATATAATTTTATTTTTTTTATTTTTTCCTTATGTTATTTCTCATCTTTGGGCGACAGCGCTCACAAAACAACCTTGTTGGCCAGCAACCTTATATAAAACGCATAGATAGACATAATTTAAAAATGAGTGAGAAGTAAATAGAACGACATCTGCAAACAATATTTATTAACATGTCATAAGATTATTTTATATTAGTTATATGCATATATATATATATATATATATATATATATATATATATATATATATATACAAGCAATATTTATTAGCATGGCATTTATTGGATTATTAGATAGTAGCATTTATTAGATTATTTTTTATTGGTTCAGTTACTCCACACATAACACGGTAGGTGTGTTCCTGAACACAGCTACCGTGTTAAGGGTTGTGATCGTCACTCTTGTTGCACGCGCGTAGCTGGTATTTTATGATTTTCCTCCCCCCCCCACTTCTCAACCAACATAAAGACTTTCGACATCTCATCGACAAATAAATAATATTTCGTTTGGTGGTCTGTACATTTATAATTTGTCTCGATCACAATTAATTGCCCCACTGCTACGTTTAAATACTGGGTGCTCTTCCAATATGTGCTCTACCGCGAAACTGTGATCTACCATATTCCAATACGTGCTCTACCGTGAAACTAGCCTTATAAGGCTAACTAACGAAAATATCATGACTTAACCTAACCAATCGTTAGGTCAACTATACGCCCTTGACGATTGGTTAGGTTAAGTCGTGATATTTTCGTTAGTTAGCCTTATAAGGCTAACTAACGTACCTGCTGCTAATCCGAATAATCTAAGGTAGATCACGTATTGGAATGTAAATTTTAAGGTAGAGCACATATTGGAAGAGCACCAAATACTGTCACTGATTTGAAAAAAGTTACGGCGTATTGTGCGTTATGGGTAACTCCATCTTTCTTTGTTACTGTAGGTGCAGGTGTTTCTTGGTTGTACTGCTGCTGCGAGGAGGCTTCTCGATAGCACGTCAAGACGCCCCAAGCTCAGATGCTGTTGTGAGGCGGACTGCTCAATTCAGTTTGTGACGCAGATCTGGTGGTGAGTCATGAGTCTTAGGGTCGAGGTGCAACCTGTTAGTGGTTTGTCGACTCGGGACTCGCTGGACCAAACATGAAAAGATATGCACCAACATGAAAACATAGTCTTGGTCGAAGAAAAAGTATATACACATGAGTCTTAGGGTCGAGGTGCAACCTGTTAGTGGTTTGTCGACTCGCGACTCGCTGGACCAAACATGTAAAGATATGCACCAACATGAAAACATAGTCTTGGTCGAAGAAAAAGTATATACACAAAATTACTTAACACGTCAAATGATATACATACAAGTTTAGTAAATCAATTAACACTGAGGAACTCTGTTCGAGAAATAAGCGTGTCCATACTGTTCCACTCCAAGAAACAAAAGGTACTCGTTACCAAGGTCTATTAAAAAGGTACACAATTCTTTAGTTATGACCTCACTAGACAGCTCACCGTCGTAAACATTGATGTAGTGGTAAAAATATTTTAAAGTGTCCTCACTAGGTTCACGTTTTTTGTTGCGGGGTGTAATCGGTGAGGTATAACATGACGTAATAAGATTTGTTGTACCATTCCTCAACGAGTTTCTGTTTTTTTTCACTGAAGGGCGACTCCTTCGCTTCACCATGACTATATTCTTTAACACAGCTTAAATTCGATACATACTCCAAGACGTCTTTAAAATTACGAACCCCTGTGATACTCTCGTTAGAATAGCCATAAAGCACTTGAGCATCCTGACACGTCATCCTTGCGATTAAGTTTGATTTAAAATTTTCAAAAGGAGCGTAAAAGGATCGCCGACATCACTACATCTTTAGATTTTACAGAGTACTACTTTAGAAAGGTGTTGCAAGCAATATCAGAGGCTGCCATCGTTGTTAAAAAGATAAGTTCGGGAGAGGAGCATACACACACACACACACACACACGCACAGCTAATTATAGACAAACCTCAGCAAATGAGAACGTGTCCACGACAGCGATGCTTGCGAACGACTAACGAAGCTAAACACAGTTAACGATAATGACACCGGTTTTGTGGACGGAGCCTGTACAGCATCACAAGACAGGAAATTCAAATCAAGCAGAGCTATTCGTGCGCTCATCCATATAGCGGGCGGAGTCTTACATCATGTCCAGATGAGAACGTTATACACACACACTTTCACAGGTTAAAAGAAAATGATATGCACAATCCAAAATACAAAATAATTTATTTAAAGTACCTGAGTTAAATAAAATATAAAATAAATCCTTACAGGTAAATAAACATTCAATAATAATAATAATAATAATAATAATAATAACACGCAAATACGTGCGTTAAAACTTAAAAAATAATAATTTATTAAATAAATAAATAAATAGTAAAAAAAACAAAGAGGACATGAATAAATTAAGTAAAAATATGTATGCCGTTTAACTATTTCCCGCGGCAACAAAGGGGACAGTATCATAGGTCGCAGATTTGTCGTGATACAAAAGTGTTTTAATATAACCCATATAGAAAGTCCAAAGGGGTCGGGTGATCGTAATGGTCTATTCAGTGCAGAAATACGTCAACATGAAAGGAATTCTTGAAAATTTAATGTTTGGTGTGCTATGTCACGGGGCTACAATGGGTCCATTTTTCTTTGACGATTATACCGTGACTGGAGCAAACTATACTTTGTTACATACATTTACTTCTTCTTCAACTAAGAGTTATTGGAGTTGACATGAGAAGTGTAATCTTTCATCACCGTTTCACTATGCTGTTGCTATTCGCAACTTTATAGACACATCTTCTCCTCGGCGCTGGATAGGTTGTAGTGGACTGATAGCATGGTCACCACAGTTACCTTACTTAATCTCTGTGGATTTTTACAAAGTGCTTGGCATTAATTTAGATGGAAAACTAAATTTCAAAAGTCATATACGTGTACAGGGTGTTTATAAAGTCCCTATCTATTTCAGTGAAAACGTAGCAAAAAGGGTAAAATTCAATAACAATATAATAGAAGGCATACATTTAATGAATACTTAAGCATATGATTCTACATGAGCACCATCAGTATCTCTACAGAGTTCGAATCTGTCAGCAGCATTGCGGAACACATTTCGGAGCATGACAGGGGTTATTTTTGAAACTGCTGTTACGATACGAACATGTAAATCTTGCAGATCTGTCACCCTCGTTTGATAGACGTTTGAGTTGATAAAGCCCCATGCAAAGAAATCCAAGGGCGTTAGGTCAGGAGATCGAGCCGCCCATGGCCTGTTGCCTCCACGTCCGATCCACCGATTTGGAAATCGTTCATTTAAGTACTCCCGAACAATGTTTGCGTAATGACAAGGTGCCCCATCTTGTTGAAAGACAACGGTGTTTAAAATGCCATCTGAATGAAGCTGGGACATTTACGTGCTCGTATCGTAACAGCAGTTACAAAAATAACCCCTGTCATGCTCCAAAATGTGTTCCGCAATGATGCAGACAGATTCGAACTCTGTAGAGATACTGATGGTGCTCATGTAGAATCATATGCTTAAGTATTCATGAAATGTATGCCTTCTACTATATTGTTATTGAATTTTACCTTTTTTGCTACGTTTTCACTGAAATAGATAGGGACTTTATAAACACCCTGTACATATAATACAACGTATCAAATCCAAAATATCAAGATTTCTGTTCATATTTTTCAAACTATAAAAAGATTCTTCCCCAAAACGCACTCCTTACCCTATGTCACAATCATGCAATCTACCATTCCAATGTTCGTACGGTATCCATGTTTATGCCATTAGAAATTCTCTCTGAGAAGCGAATGTCCCTTATTACATCCCTAAATGCACGTAGTTTATTAAGTACTATTGTATATATTTATTTACTGTTTCACTCACTCTGGTACCAGGGCCGTAAACTCTTTACTATCGTGTCTCTCTAACTCATTTCGTCTTATTTCTCCTTATAATGACTTATATATCCGAATTAAGAAACTAAACCAGTGGTTCTTAACCTGGGGTAATTACCCCCAAAGGTAATTCTGCCTTTCTCGGGGGTTCAATTTCAAGTTACAGTCATAAATATTTCTTCAGTTTTATTAAATAAACCATTCCTCACATCATCTTTTGTCGCTTTTCTATTTCTCGTGATGGGGTAATCCTAATTTCCCTGGATAGCTCTAAGGGTAACAATGATAAAAAGGTTAAGAACCACTGAACTAAACGTATTATCTTATGAATTTATGTATATTGCATTATTTGATAGACTATGACATCATGAAGTAAATTAATTCCTTTCACATTTTTCCATTCTTTGAATACTGAATCCTCATACTGATATCTTTAGTATTCAATGTATGGTAAATTATTTCGTATAATAACAAAGAATTTACACTCTATAAGTCATTATTTATATGTTGTGTCCTGTCTTAAGCCTCGTCCACAATTGTCTCACAACACGTGCTAGCAGCAGATGTTGGCCAACATCTGCTCACAACATTTTAGCTTGTTGGCTAGCAGGATTTCAGCTTTCGCTCAGAAGCGATTTCTGTCTTTATGCTACCCAACATTGACGCCTGCGCACGAAAGACCTTTGTCTTTCGGTCAATCGGAACACCTCTTTTCGGGTGTGTTTGCTTTTGTGCGCAGATTGAAAACACATGGACTCGTGGAGATGGCTATTGTTTAGCTGTTAACGATATGAAGTGGACGCAAGACCGAACATTGTTATTAATTGAATTTTATATTAACTGTCCAGTTTTGTGGGACTAGACATTCAGATTATAAAAATAGAAACCGATAATAACTGCTAATAATAGCCATAGGCTATCGATTTTTATGTCAGTTTTAATAAACACTATTTGTAGGCATCACAACTGTACAAAGGCTGAGCGCCAAACAAGTTGCAACAATAGAGTAAGTTGTAACAGGTTATATCAAATGGAGTACTTCAATACTGCCGTTTTGCGACAGTTTTTCCTTTCTATAATCAACTATTTTATGGTTCAAGATCTAAAGACATACATTTGGGCAGAGATGATATCCTATATGAAAATCATAAAAAGTTTCTGGTGAAATCGTGGTAACTGAAAATATGTGTACCGGGTTTTTGCCCGAATTTTCGTGTGTAATTGCTCGAAAAAATTCAATTGGGCTGAATTTGGGTGGGGGGTGGGGGATGTCAAGTAAACCCCCTACCTAACTGTCATTCAAATTCTATGTGTAATCTCAATGGATACATTGTTATCCTCCTTCCATTTATTTCGTCACTGGCTACTTAGGCGTTCAAACTATGATAGATAGTCATTTTCTAATAATATTTAACAAAATTGGATCTTATAATAATTATAGTAATCATAGTTAACTACTGTATAAAACTGTTCAGTTAAAACTATCATAAATTGCAGTATATAATAACGAATCATAAATTACTGTATATACATCTTAAGCTACAGTATATACTCGTAAATACAAGACAAATATTTAATAAAATTTAGTACTTAGTTTGTTCTTAATGGACTTCAAAGCACTGTACAACCCCGACATTAGATCGCTGCCCAGAGACGTATAATCGGAAAATTGTTATTTTTTATTATTGCTTTAATTTTGTATTCTCAAGATGAAACAATTTGCAGTCTCCAAGAATGGGGGAACTTAACCCTCAAACTGAACTCCCCAAAATTTAGACTTATTTATTTCTTTGTATTGTAAATTAAATTATTCCTGCCTTAGCCTTTGATCGAGGAGGTCAAGCCGCCTCCTTTTTAATTCCTGCCTGAGACCTGGCCATCAACGGTAAAAGATTCGAGGCTGTAAATTTTGTCCTTCCCCTTGTGTGCCTCTTTCTGTAGAAAATTGTTCAATAAACGTCCTGAAGAGTGAAACAAGATTTATAAGGAAATAATTTATGTTTCCTTCAGTCACATTTATAAAATTGATTTTGAGTAATTTTCATGTGTCACATTATATTTTCTACCCTCGGACGTCTTCCGGCTAAGGCCGTGCTCATCCATTGAAGAGCACACCAGGATTCCCTCTCGTCCAAAGTGCTACTATATCATCAACCAAACTGCGGAAAGTGGTCCGCTTAAAGAAATATATAAAACATCTTTTGGAAGTCATTCATAAAAATGTCTGCGAACTCTCTCGAATAATGACAACAGACAAAGTCACACTCATGACTCCAGATTTGAAAAAATTTACTGGAGCACAGCTCTGAATTTACTTTTTTTTCCCTTACACCACTAGATAGGTTAATGATAGTAAACTCTTGAATTGACGACATACCAATTACAAATTGTTTTAGCTAAACATAATAATACAATAATGTACAGTTTATAACTCACCTTAAGTTTATTTATTCATTGCAGCAGCAACAGTGGACAATGTTAGACCTTGCATGTAGGCATTTGTTGTGAATTTACCGCCATGTATGCTTGGCCACTGATCAATGGCTTTCTGTGTGATCATTACAGCAGATCTAGTGCCTGGAGCTGGACCCTCCTTCACAATTCTGCACAGCTTAGTCAAATGAGATGGCTTAATGGATCCTTTGTGTTCAACAATGTAACCAAGAATGGAGAATGTCCCTTCAGCTGGTGCTTCACTGCAGGCAGTTGATCCATCTTTATCAAAATGCTTTAATCTCTCTGTGATTCCTTTCCACAGCTGTTCTATATATTCTGTCAGCCAATTTATCACTGAGTCTTTTGTAAAACTACTTTCAGATCTGGTTCTGGATGGTCTAGCAACTTCAGCAACCTGGTAGTAATCAGAACGTTTCTTGATGTATTTGTAAACTTCATTTAGGATGTAATCCTCAGCTGTTAGTTCCTTTTGCTGCCCTGTGGTATCGTGCTTAAATTCAGAAACTACATCATTTGCATTTCCTCCATTAGCTAATTTGGAAATTGTTTCCATCACTCTTAACATAACAGTTTTCCCTCCTTCTTTATAAAATATATTTTCTACAAATTCTGCACTAACTGTGATTTTTTGAGCTACTTGCAACATAATCTTTGTTACATAGGAAATCAATACATAGAACTTGGCACTAATTTCTTTCTCTTGTGGGTGATCAAAAAACACACAATTTTCCACAAATCTGTCAAATTGATCAAATTTGTAATTAACCATGTGAGTATCAGATTTGAGTTTTGGTCTCTTAAAACCAATGATATTGTCAAGAACCATATTGGTATAGTCAAGGCCTGATCTCAGATTTGAAGAGTGATTCTGAATAAAGTCTAAAAGCTCACTTAGTTTACAAATTTTCTTCAATGCATCAACGTGGGCTCTGTTCACAAGATGCATTAAGTCCCATCGAAATTTGAAATTTTCTCCAAACAACTTTTTCATTTCGTTTTTAAATGGCTCATTGTCCTTACAAAAAGCCCCATCTCCAACCATTCCAGATACCTTGGATTTAATTGCTTCTTCAGATAGTTTCAAGTGATTAGGAGACTTCAACACATCAAAAATTTCATTGGCCAAATAAACTCCTGATTTGCTGCGTACTAAATTTATCCCAGCAAGTTTTACAGTCTTATCTTCTTCACTCATAACTAATACAACTAGCATGCTTAATCCCAAAATTGTTCCAATGTCAGCTGTTATTGTTACTGAAGTTTGTTCTAAGAACCACTTTACAGTTTGTTCTTTAAGTTGATTATCTAATAGCTCACAAATTGTCTCGCACGCATGTGTGCTATGATTCAAATTTCCAACCTCACAACCTGACCTATGTAATACAGCTAGAAGTACTGGATATAGAGCCCATGCAGTGTTTGTTTTCATTATGTAGTATAAGATGTTGCCACATAAGTCTTCTATGCGTTTAGTAGTGTTCTGAGAAGATGTTTTCATCACTTCATAAACAGCAGCTCTTTGATGATGCTGAAGTTTAATTAAATGTCTCTTCAGGTGGGTTTTCAGATTTCTAAACCATCTCTCTTGATTTTCTCCTTGTTTGCATACATAGGTTAAATCTTTAACATTGAAGTAACCTTTTATGTTAGAATGTTTGTCTGAAGCACATGCTTTGGGGTCTGTGCAAGCTATGCAATATAATGTAAACATTTTATCATCAGAAGCATCATCAATATCTTCTTGATTATCATCATCATCATCCTCAACAGCTATATCTACATCAGGCATATTAGTGTCACTATTTGCAATGTTTTCCATTATATCACTTGGTACTGAAAATGAATCATCAGCATGCCCTAGATCCTTCTTTTCCACCAATTTGAATGTAGATTTGATCAAATCATTGTTCAGGATTTCTTGTATTGATTTACACTTGCTTAAATGGGCTATGGAAATGTCAAATTTGTTGCTTTTTGCTTTATTAGATTTGGATGCAACACTTGAACTTGAAGGCATATTTTGACTCTTCTCTTTATTAACCACAACAGCTTGGTGAGTTTCTTTTGTTAGGCGCAAAATTGCATTCAATGTCTTCTGGATTTGGGAATTTTCAAATTCCTCTAAAGCAGTTTTGTTAGTCTGATGCGCAGATTCCTCACTTACCTTTTGTTTCTTAGGTGGAGGAGAAGCACTTTCTTCAGTCTGTGAAACATCTAGTGAAAAAGTTTCATTTTCTAGATTAGCAGTTGATGAAGTTGGTTCATTTTTCTGAGGTCTAGCACTAGCACATTTTGTGAACAAACTAAATGACTGCTTTGCCGTATCTCTTTGCTGCACTTCATCCTGGTATTTCTTTACTGCAATATCTAAGCTGTGGGCCAAAACTCTGGGACCTCTTGTATTGTAACAAATATTTTTTGGAATTAAAATGTTCCTCCCAGTTTTGCTTCTTTGAATATTTGTTCTTGCATTGACCACAAAAGCAGGGATGGGGAGTCGGCCAAAAACAACCGACTCCCGACTCCTGAGTCAGTATTTTTAAAAACCGACTCCGACTCCCGACTCTTTCCTTATCATGCTGATCTACAACCTTATAAATATTGGGATGTTTGTTTCGTAGATGGTGTTTCAAGTTTGAGGCTCTAGTTGGAGCATTAGCATGTTTCCCAGTGTAAGCATTAATTTTTGCATTACACTCTTTACCATCCTTTTCTACTTGACAAATAAAAATACTTTCATCCTCATTTAGCTTAAAATATTGAAAGACTGCTGATTTTCTACTAGGCCCACGACTCATTACTAATAGGGGCTAATTAAATTAATAATTAATATATTGCTAATTTTTATATGGTACCTAGTATCCTAAAATAGAAATATGAAATTCATTTGCTAAGATTTACCAGAACAATAAATCAAATGTGGAAATGTGAATCTAGAATTAGTTCAGGAAGATATTTATTTAGGGCAGAGTAGTATTCTGGTAAATTGTTGGCATATAGAAATTGAATCAAAGAGTCGGGAGTCAGTCGTTTTTACCGACTCCCGACTCTTCAAAAAAGCCCCGACTCCCGACTCCCCACCCTGCACAAAAGTAACCCCTTTTAACACCCTCACTTTTCTCTCCAATTCATCAATATTAGGATCCATTATTGATTATTGACTACCTGAAAAAATACAAAATAAGTAAAAGTTAGTAAATATAGTATGGTAAAAGTGAGTAAAAGTAAGTAAATATAGTACAATGAAAGTAAGTAAAAGTAAGTGCTTTAAACTTAGTAAAAGTAAGGAAGAGTAAGTAAAAGTAGGTAAGTTAAAGTAAGTTAAAGTAAGTTTAAACTTAACTAAACTTTTCAATTCTAGAGTCATGGTGGATTACTTAAAACCGCACAAGTAATTATCTGGCCAATTTATCAAACCTGGCCGAGAACAATGGAACAGTCCAATCCTGATAATTTTATATTAAAAAAATATACGTTTTAATAAAGTTTTAATTATCAAAACATTGAAGCTTAACAAAAAATAAAAATAATTGTTAAATATGGAATTACCAACTAAACTTAAAATAACTAAATTTGTAATTTAAAAAAATTGGTTTGTACAAGAACGTATACGCAAAAAAATTGCATAACGTCTAGCAGATGAACAAAACCCAAACCCAAATTTACTTTTTCTCATGGTCAAATTTACTGGAGCAATGCTCCCAATGTTTAAAAAGCTAAATATTTTAAAACTAAATGACATACACATTCAAGGTTGCTGTCAACATGTTCAAATTTATTGATAAAAATCAACATAATCACCCATTCAAAGCCCAATCAACCCCCGACCCTCATCAAATACACCAGCATTATAACATCAGACTACGCAAGAATTTTATACGCAAACCAAACTATACAATGAAAACTGCACGAAATGCACTCTCTTTCAAAGAAGCAAAAGTATGGAATGCAATTCCCATACATATCAGGCAGGTTTCACCACTAAATGTATTTCGCAAATCACTAAAGAAATACTTCATTAGCCCCTACTGATGTATAAGTTAACTACTGTCATTATTACAACAGTAATTAAGTTCCCATTTTATGAGTAACTCTCTAAAATATGCTAATTTCATTAACCACTTTTAATTTCATAATTTATCCTCTTTTATATTTTTATTAAGCATCATTTATTTTCTACTAAATATACAATACATCATTTACTTTAAAGTTTTGTAAAATTTTGTAATTTTTTTATCTTGTGTTTATTATTATTATTATTATTATTATTATTATTATAAAGGATTTACATTTAATTCCCAATATTCTCAAAGAAACTCAGTACTGAAAATAAAAAACTATTGAGAATATTGGAAATTAAATGTAAATCCTTTATAAAGACATAGGCTGATATCGACTTTCTATTATTATTATTATTATTATTATTATTATTATTACTTGCTACTTTCACTTCTCTTATATAATAAGTAAACTAATCTCATTAGTTTTGCCAAAAGAGCTTCCATGCTTCCAACAGTATATTCAGATTAGAGTATTATGAATATATTAATTCCATATCAAATATTTAAATTGTACAGAAAAATATTGATCCCATATATATATATATATATATATATATATATATATATATATATATATATATATATATATATATATATATATATATATATATATATATATATATATATATAAAGGAGGGAACAAGAGCGTGTGCCCGCGAAAGTGCCCCTCTTTATAAGAAAGAGAGCCAAAATGAAGGTCTCCAAGGCACATGATGCCATTCTTTTTATAATAAATTTTGAAAAGATTGTGTATGTAAAATGCATGTATGTGTAGTGAAGAACAGAGGGAGGAAGAAGTGTGTGTTTGAAAGCATGCTGGACTGCTCACAGGGTAATTGAGACAGGAAAAGGGCCGTTAAAGAGGACAAGTAACAGGAGAAACGGGAGTTCCAGCACTCCCTGTCTCCAGCCTAACGTCTCCCCGCCTGGAGTACTTCTTTGATCAATTAGTGTTTACAATCTCCTCCGATTATT
Organism: Bathynomus jamesi; assembly: GCA_023014485.1. Taxonomy (NCBI): domain Eukaryota; kingdom Metazoa; phylum Arthropoda; class Malacostraca; order Isopoda; family Cirolanidae; genus Bathynomus; species Bathynomus jamesi. Next base: position 18,244 of record JAJOZX010001068.1, on the reverse strand, counting down.
CAACAGTAAATTTTGTCGTAAACGTACCTCGAAGAGGAGTCTAAATTAAATATTTCTGTTATCTGTCTCCATTTCGTTGTTCGTGACCGCATCTATGGTCGTCGGCTCACTCACATTCACTGCTATTTCTCAACGACTCAATAATTTCTCTAAATGAGTCTTCATCCGACTTAATGGTCGCTAACAAAGCTCTCCAAAGAGCAAATTTCATTATTTCCCTAAGATTGACCCATGTACAGTAAAAGAATCTAAATTAACCTGTTTTCTCATTCAGATCTTCCGATATGACAAACAAAATATACTATAAAAAGAAACCTCTCTCTCTCTCTCTCTCTCTCTCTCTCTCTCTCTCTCTCTCTCTCTCTCTCTCTCTCTCTCTCTCTCTCTCTCTCTCTCTCTCTCTCTCTCTCTCTCTCTCTCTCTCTCTCTCTGCTGCCATACCCTCAAAACCGGTCACCCCTGCTTCAACGCAGCCTAAGTGGTTCAATCGTGACATCGCTTCGGCTATCCGAAATAGGAAAGTAGCGTATAGGAGGGCGAAGGCCAATCGTTCCCACGAGAACACTGAAGCGTATGTCCGCCTGTGTAGGGAAGTGAAGGCGAAGGTTAGGCTAGCGAAACGTAACGAAGAACTACGGGTGGCAAGCCTCTGCAAGGGGAACCCTTAGGAATTCTTCAGTTATGTTAACAGTAGAAAGCCCATTAGAAGCATGATAGGTCCGTTAAAGGACGGAAGCGGCGTTCTGCGGACCTCCGACGCGGACATCGCTAATGTGCTTAATGAGTACTTTGCGGGAGTGTTCACCAGGGAGGATACCCGCGTCATCCCCGAGCCAGGCGTGAGGCACGAAGGTGCTGGCCTGGATAGTGTTAGATGTACCGCGACAGTCGTTGCCGATAGAATAGACAAACTGAGCGCGTTTAAGGCTCCTGGGCCAGACCAGTTTCTCCCCAGAGTGTTGCGAGAAGTGCGCGACCAGGTGGCTCCCCACGTAGCTACAGTCTTCAACAAATCGTTGGAGATGGGCCAGGTGCCTGGTGACTGGAGGGAAGCCAACGTGACCCCTATCTTTAAGAAAGGGGATCACGAAAGTCCAGGGAACTATCGTCCCATTAGTCTCACTTCAGTTGTAGGTAAATTATTAGAAGGGATAATAGCTGATAGGATCGTTGACCATCTGGATTCCTACAAGCTGCTTGGGGACTCCCAACATGGGTTTAGACGGCATAGGTCGTGTCTCACCAACTTGCTCGAGTTTTTCCACGTCATGTTGAGTGAGTACGATAAGAGTAGGGCTATTGATATACTTTATCTCGACTTTCAGAAAGCCTTTGATAAGGTACCTCACCGCCGGCTAATGGCGAAAGTGCGCGCGCTGGGTATCGGTGGGGAAATAGGTAGGTGGATTGAAAACTGGTTGAGGAATAGGCGGCAGAGGGTGGTAATTAAAGCGGCTAGATCGGGTTGGGCCTCGGTCACTAGTGGGGTTCCTCAGGGTTCCGTTTTGGGGCCACTGTTGTTTATCATTTACATAAATGATATCGACGGTGGCATCGTCAGTCGGATCGCCAAATTCGCTGATGACACCAAGCTTGGGGCCAATGTTGGGGCGCCCGAAGCGATCGAGGAACTGCGTGCGGACCTAGGTAGGATAGGAGAGTGGTCCGAAAAATGGCAAATGCCGTTTAACTTGGGTAAATGCAAAGTGATGCACATTGGCTACGCCAATCCCAAGTCGGACTACTTGATGTTGGGTAGTAATATCGAGGTGACTGATTTAGAAAAGGACTTGGGTGTGCTAATTAGCAACGACCTTAAGTTTACGAAACAGTGTGTAGAGGTGGAAAGAAAGCCCAGAAACTATTGGGTTTATCAGGAGGCAATTTCAGTTTCGGAACAAGGAGATTGTGCTCTCACTGTACAATTCCCTTGTTCGGCCGCACCTGGAGTATGCTGTGCAGTTCTGGTCGCCCACCCTCAGGAAAGATATTGAGAGGCTGGAGCGAGTGCAGGCGAGGGCCACAAAGTTAATCCCTTCCGTTAGGCATATGGGCTACAATCGACAGTTACGCGCCCTGAACTTGTTTTCGCTTGAAACTCGGAGGCTGCGCGGTCAACTGATCGAGGTTTTCAAGCTCTTACGCGGGTTCAACGATGTCGATTTTAGAAGTATGTTTAGTTTAAATGATAACCCAACTCGCAACAATGGTTGGAAGTTGGATTTGAAACGGTTTAGGACTAGTGTGTGTGGGAATTACTTTACGTATAAGATCTGTGACACATGGAACAGGTTACCTTCGGAAGTTGTGAACAGTTCCTCTGTGGATCAGTTCAAGAAAAGGTTAGACCAAATTTTGCACACTATTTGAGTGTGTAGAAAATTTTCCGTGGCACCCGTTGCCATTGGTACCTCCTCGGTATGGGCCGCAAGGCCTTTTGAGGTACTTCTTTTCCTTGTAACTCCTTGTAACTCTCTCTCTCTCTCTCTCTCTCTCTCTCTCTCTCTCTCTCTCTCTCTCTCTCTCTCTCTCTCTCTCTCTCTCTCTCTCTCTCTCTCTCTCTCTCTCTCTCTCTCTCTCTCTCTCTCTCTCTCTCTCTCAATAATTTTAAAGAAACTCCATTTTTATGATAACTTTAGTTCAAATGTTCATAGAAAATGTTTGAACGATTTATTAATTCCCAATCTATCTTACGGTTTGCCTAATGAATTTATTTGGACTGTGTGGAAATTTTTCTTGCAAACCTCTGTTTTTAACCTAACTGGTTGTATTCAATTTTCTATGGGAAATTTCTATTGTTTGAGCATTAAAAGTTTTAGGTCTTTCCATTTTCATTCGCTACCATCTCTAAACCTCCATCACACACCTCTAAACCTCCTCCACACGCCTCTAAACCTCATACCTCACCGCCCTTTTACTCCGTTACTGACAGTCGATCTCTGTGTCATTCTGGATCGAAAGGGACTCAATTTTATCCATCTTGAAACAAAAACTGGTACAAATACGGACATGAAATTATTCCTTGAATGAGAGAATTTAATTTTTTATTCGAACCCAAGGTTTTACCATTTAAAAAGTTATATACAGTATATATATATATATATATATATATATATATATATATATATATATATATATATATATATAAATGCGAATATCACTGAGTAAGTACTTGACCCCTCAACACAAAGAAAGGGTTACTCCTTAAACATTCCATGATGTATACAAACAACCAATGCTGGAGCGGTGCAGGAGCGGAAGGTTGAGAGATCAAATTCTCATTTACAGTAGTGCTAGCCTTATTTATGCATCCTATCACCTCGTGGTATTCTTAGCAAATTTAATATATATATATATATATATATATATATATGATAAATGTAAGTAGTGTAGCTGTAATACAGTAAAAGGAACGGGAGAAAGCAAACAAACAGACTATTAGATGGATATTTAGTTAAACTTTTCGCCTGAGAATAGTACACGAATAGTAAGGTATATAGATAAGGCATATTTCAGCATCAGATAAAAAGTACATGATTTGCAGACATTACACTAATGAAAACTTTCTTCTATATTGAAGACTAGCAAAACCTACGATGATGAAGTTCTGACGACTTTTCTTTTATGGAATCAGGTTCGAATCGGTAGAAAATACATTAAAAATAATAATAATAATAATAATAATAATAATGACTAGCTTATCTCTTCTCGTTTTGGATTCCATATAAATTATGTGTTCATCTACAAGATTCGTCTATACGAGATTCAGTGGAACGTCAGAAACACTCATAGTAATTTCAATGAGTTTTAGCGCTTGCTTGAGTGATCAATGCCCTGACCGGTAATGCAAGCCCAAACGAGGAATTCAGGTAATAAATATATTTATCCACGTGAAACAGCGGCAGGCAATAAATATTTATGTTCCCGATCGTTCTGCGGATGTTGCCTTTTCGTATATACAAGCCAAAGTAGGCCCTACGGGCCCATTTAGCTAGACCTGCGGTGCTTGGGCTTTCGGCCTCAGTAATTGGGGGGAGGGTCTGCGGCACCCCAGTTACTGGGAAGTCAATTATTCGGTCAATAAAACTATTGAAAAGAACGAACCAATGAAAATCTTAACGCGCGAGAGTAAAACGTTGAAACAAAGCAAAGCGCATTTATTTCTATGTTCAGAATCTCTTAGTAGTAAATACATGGTGTCTGCAGACAGACGGACGGACAGGACTGACTTTTTATAGTATGGAAGCTAATATATATATATATGGGCTACGTCGTGGCCGATGTCGTAACACCGCTTCCCGGATATCAGCGACGTTGGGTCTGGGTAGTAGTTGGATGGGAGACCGTCCTCTGCGCCCAGATTATGTAGCGACCCGTGGTTCGGATCCCAGGTAAAGCTGTAGGTCCCCTCCGTCATATGACCTTAGATGTTGCGAAGGAGGTTAAACAACCCCAATAAAAAATATATATATATATGCGTGGGTGAGTGTGGGTGTGGGTATAGGTGTGGGTGTACACAGAAAAAGATTTTCCGCAACCTTCTATAAATAGAAATATTATCTTCTATCATCTCAGTTGATTCTAGAAGAGAGGTTTCGAAGCCCATATCTTCTACCAAAAGAAGTTACAGATCATTAAAAGAAGTTATCATCTAAAAAAATAAAAGGTTTTGATACCCAAAAGAAGGAAAAACCTCTCCTAGAATGCAGTCTCAAAAAGAAGTTATTTTAGCTATATTGAAAAAGTTTTAATCTATTTGTAGAAAATTACAATAATAACATACTTTATTAGTCTTAACCCGAAAGTGGTGGCACTTTTTTCAGCCCCTTAATGGACTTAATTTTTAACCCCGCGCCAACAGTCTCGGGTGAGAAGCTAAAATAAAATGTCGAAAAAAACATTTTAAAATATAAAAGGAAAAAAATTTTTTTTAAAAATCAAAATCAAAAGAAAAACGTATCACAGCAACCGAAGGTGTCAACAGGTAAGAATCGCAGATTTATTGGTACTTTCATTATGATGAGAAAGGTATCTTGATCAGTTTTAATGTCTTCTTTTGCTGATACTTTCTCTTGCAATTTTTTATTTTTACTTATTATTATCCTTTTTATTTGTTTAAAATTTTTTTTTTATTTTTTATTTTAGATTTTAAGCCTCATGAGGAGTGTGCGCGTGAAACGAGAGAGAGAGAGAGAGAGAGAGAGAGAGAGAGAGAGAGAGAGAGAGAGAGAGATATGCCTTTCCCTGTTTGGTTCTGGTTTTGCAACATTAAAACTCACACATCAATAAAAGCCGCTTTGCATCTGTTGATGGAAAATGAAGATAAACTTTTACCCTTTGAGCGGAAAATGGGAATCAAAATATGAATTATGTATTTCGCATTTTCAGGAATATATTATTATTATTATTATTATTATGTAACGGGCTCTAATTATGTACAACTTCTCGTCGCCAGAATTGATAAGCACAAACAGTGTGGGATTCTCTGTTCTCTTAAACCGTGTAGTAATTTTCGGATCACCTGAAGATCCGTCACCCCAGCCTTTTTTTAGTTAGCTTCATAAGGCTAACTAACGAAAATATCACGACCTAGCCAGTCGTTAGATCAACTGTACGCCCTTAGCGACTGGTTAGGTTAGGTCGTGATATTTTCGTTAGGCTAACTAAAAAAGGCTGGGATGACGGATCTTCAGGTAATCCTAAATTTCCATACTTTAGCTGTACAAAGAAGGCGGGAGCCTTTATTAATTTTTTTCCTGAATAAGTGTCTACCTTTTATCAGAGTATATGTGACCGATTGCCCCTGTAATGAAATATTATCTCAAACCCGACTTTTCATTTGCCATAAAGCCATCAAGGAATAGTTAATGGCCTTCTCATAAATTCGTGTTGAATGTGTATTAGATCTTCATTGGCAGTTTGCTTTGTTAAGCATCATCCATATATTAAGTTGTCTTAATTAAATAAATGCAATTGGAATTTGTAACTGTAAAGTTGATTGTAAAGTTGAGCTGAAATAATTAAAGTTGTTTTTATTATTATTAGTAGTAGTAGTAGTATTAGCGCACACCTGCAACTTACTAATGTACTGTACATAACGTTTTTTCCAAAATAAATACCTGACTTTGGCAGGGATTAAAAACAATAGAAAAGAAAAACTGTAATTATTATTATAGATAGACAGAAAGATGGATTGAGAAAGCACATCCCAAGACATTCAAACTGGGTCACTTAAACAACCTTTAATACCGTATTCATTGTTTTATTTCACTAATTTTCTATGAAAGCAACAATCGGTATTGTCACCAACTTGCCCTGGAATGTTATTTCAGGAAACTTGTTCTTTCCTAGTGACGAATCAAACCCAGCGAACACTGAAGCGTAAAATGATGCACATTTTTTTTTATCATATTTCTTTGCTTTTCAGGAATAAAAGTGAACAGAACAATACCTATATAGTCATTTTTCCTTGATAAAGTTGTTAGGTAGCAGGTCAAAGTAGGAGATATTTGTCATGTATTTTGGGGGGAGCAAATTTCATATTACGAACCACTAAATTTAAAAGTTAAGACTGTAAGATGTATCAGAATATCTTGCCAAAGAACAACATGCTCTCCAGTTGCTGTAAAAAGGCCATAAACATGTTTGTTCAGCAACATTATCCCAATATACTGGCAATACCTCTCAAACTATGTTAACACGCTTAAAAGTTTCACGACTAAAAACTGAATTTATATTCGTGAATTCGGTATCTGCTTTTAAGATGAAAGTAATTGCGATTTATAGATGAATACCTGGTAAAAATCTGAGATACGAACCATTTACATTTCTTTTATTTTGGATATACAGGGTGTCCCGTAAGTCTGGACCCATAGGGAAAAATAATAAAATTATAAAATAGTCCAAAAATTTATTACATAATCTGTTCAAAGTGTCCGCCGTTGTGTCGCACACATAGTTGAAGACGCAATCTCCACTGCGACGCACTTTCTGAATCACAGTCGCAAAATTTCTTGACACGCCTCCACATGCGTGCTTTAAGGTGGAAAATGTTCTGAAGTTTGACCTCGTACACTTTGGCTTTCAAGTGGCCCCACAATAAAAATCATAATAAAAATAATAAAAAAATAATATAATAAAATAATAATAATAACATAATAAAAAAATATATTATAAATCCCTATGGGTCCAGACTTACGGGACACCCTGTAGGTACTTTCATTCGGTAGAAATGATAATGCCTAAGCGAACTTGTCTGAGCTAGCTAAGTCCATGTTAACCTGCAATCGACCCTTTCTTAATCTGGTCTTGGGTTCTGGACAATTAAGATGTTTCTAGGTCTTCCATGGTAGAATGCTTATTGAAGTTTTAAAGGTTTTCAACTTTGAAACGAGTCAATTGACGTCAGTCAAGTCAAAATATTTGAACATGAGGCGCCATCTATTAGACGAAATGCCAATTAAATTTAATTTCAGTAAACCTTCCTTTACAGTGTTTAGATGTTAATCTACAACAGCCTATTAACATCAACTGTAAGATGAATTTTCGGTCTTACTTGAGTGGGATTCGAACCTCTGTTTCTGAAGCTGTCATTTTCGCGGGCCACTCATCCACGTTGACAACTCAACGCAAGAAGAACAAAATTTGGTTAATTTTTCGATATTTTTCCTGGATTTATATTAGTCGGGATTTATTGCAGAAATATACGGGAGTGTACGAATTATTACTAAAAAATAATCGGGAAATATCACGAACTGTAAATTTCTTTCAGAAATTTGATATTTGCCAAATATTACAAGAATAAACTTCAGATGTGTAACTCGAGAATGAAAATCTAGATTTCACTCCGAAATGCAATATTTCAGGAACGTTAAAAATACATCAAAGCTATTTTCACAAAATATTTAAGAGCGTATATACAGGGTGCGGCATAAGTCGGTTTACCGAGAATAATGGAATCACCTTAGGAAGAATAATATTTATCATTTACTACAGAAATTATTCAGTGTCCTCCATCATGTTCACTACATACGTTGCATCTTGAACCACTGAACAACAAATAGGGCAGCACAGTTTTTTGTTATTATTCAACTTCTCGAACTCTTGGCGTATCAGTCTTCGTGTGATCGAAGTCCCGAGGTTTCTGGCTGTAAACTCTATCTTTGATCATACCCAACAGTGAATAATCACATCACAGTGATTATTCAAAGTAGCAGTGTGCTACCCTATTTGTTGTTCAGTGGTTCAAAGATGGAACGTATGTATTGAACATAATGGAGGACACTTTCAATAATTTCTGTAGTAAATGATAAATATTATTCTTCACAAGGTGATTCCATTATTCTCAGTAAAACGACTTATGCCGCACCCTGTATATATATATATATATATATATATATATATATAATATATATTAGTGGTGGACCGGATATCCGCGTCATTTTTTAATATCCGCATCCGCACTTCTGACTGCGGATGTTATGCGGATATTACCTCTAATAAATTATGCAATTTACAATTAAATTAGCTTATAAAGTAGCTTATAAGGCCCAGTCATGCACATTTCATGTAAAGCATTAATTAATTATTAATGAACAAACAAATTTATAAACCTCAAAATATAAATACCTGGTAACACAGAAAATTGAATGAAACTTGTTTCATTGAATTTTCTGTGGCTGAAACTCTTGAGAAAGTTATTATTTTTATCATAATGAAAACATTAATATTAATTTTAATTCTTATGCATTGCCTGCCATAATAGTAATATCACGAAATTTGAAAAATTATATCATATATTCATAATTCTATATTATATTGATAGATTAACTAAATATCCGCATCCGCGAATATTGAAATAAAAAATCCGCATCGGCAAATGTTGAAAAACTGATATCCGGTCCACCACTAAGATTATATATATTGGAAACACAATAGGGTACTCTAGATATTACGAAGGTAGTCCTAACCTAATTGGAATGTAACTGGAATGTAACTGGAATAAAAAAGTTGGGAGGTGGGAACGAACACAATCCTATTGTTACAAGGAGTTACAAGGAAAAGTAGTACCCTCAAAAGGCCTTGCGGCCCATACCGAGGAGGTACCAATGGCAACGGGTGCCAGGGAAAAATTCTGTCACCCTCAAATATTGTGCAAGATTCGGTTTAATCTTTTCTTGAACAGATCCACAGAAGAACTGTTCACAACTTCTAAAGGTAGCCTGTTCCACCTGTTACAGATCTTATAGGTAAAGTAATTCCCGCACACACTAGTCCTAAACCGTTTCAAATCCAACTTCCAATCATTGTTGCGAGTTGGGTTGTCATTTAAACTAAACATGCAGAGTTGAACCCGCGTAAGAGCTTGAAAACCTCGATGAGTTGACCGCGCAGCCTCCAAGTTTCCAGCGAAAACAAATTCAGCACGCGTAAGCGTCGATTGTAACCCATATGCCTAACGGAAGGGATTAACTTTGTGGCCCTCGCCTGGACTCGCTCCAGCCTCTCAATATCTTTCCTGAGGGTGGGCGACCAGAACTGCACAGCATACTCCAGGTGCGGCCGAACCAGAGAATTGTACAGAGAGAGCACAATCTCCTTGTTCCGAAATCGAAATTGCCTCCTCATACAACCAAACAGTTTCTGGGCTCTCTTTTCCACCTCTACGCACTGTTTCGTAAACTTAAGGTCGCTGCTAATTAGCACACCCAAGTCCTTTTCCAAATCAGTCGCCTCGATATTACTCCCCAACATGGAGTAGTCCGACTTGGAATTGTCGTTGCCAATGTGCATCACCTTGCATTTGCCCAAGTTAAACGGCATTTGCCATTTGTCGGACCACTCTCCTATCCTACGTACGTCCGCACGCAGTTGCTCGATCGCCTCGGGCGTCCCAACATTGGCCCTAAGCTTCGTGTTATTAGCGAATTTGGCGATCCTACTGACGATGCCACCGTCGATATCATTTATGTAAATGATAAACAACAGTGGCCCCAAAACGGAACCCTGGGGAACCCCGTTAGTGACCGAAGCCCAACCCGAGCTAGAGAGAGAGAGAGAGAAGAGAGAGAGAGAGAGAGAGGGTTACAAGGAGTTACAAGGAAATGTAGTACCTCAAAAGGCCTTGCGGCCCATACCGAGGAGGTACCAATGGCAATTGTTAGAAGCATTCATTATCTTAGAGAGTAATTATAAAAATTAGGGAGGGGGGGGCAACTTTTATAAGTGGTATGTCATTCCACTGTGAGTTGATCCGATATACAACAAAGTGGATGCAGCCATTTTTTCACACGACCAATGAGTCCGAATCCGGTTTCAAACGTAAACAGCGACCGGAAGAGTTGGCGGCTTCATTATTTACGAGTGACAATCATTCTACAGAGAAAATTATTGCTTTTGGTTTATAATTATGAATAAGTTTCCAGTTTCTTATCAATGACTGCAAGTTTTATTTAATTTTAATTTTTAGTGGTCCAAGCATTGTTAAATCGCGTTAGTGATTCTTTTGTGAAAGTACATAGAAAACAAAGACTTCTAAACGTAGAAATATTAACTTCTATTGTCTCAAATCATTAAAAAAAAAAAGAAGTTTTGAATTTTTCTATCTAAAACAGTTACGTATCATTAAAAGAAGTTATTATATCATCTGACAAAAAGCTTTGATACCGAAAAGAAGGAAAAACTTCTCCAAGAATGCATCCTCAAAAAGAAGTTTGTAAATTCTGAATTGAGAACGTTTTATTTTGACTGTAGCTCTGAAACTATCATCCATGAATTTCAAATTTAGTAAGTAAAACACCCAAAACACACACACACACACACACACACACACACATATATATATATATTATATATACACACACGACCTGTATTTTCATTTCATCGTTCAAATTACAAAATAGTTACTGGATTTTTATTTAAGAAAATCTCATGGACGTGCCAATGTTTGCAGAGTTTACAGCAGTTGACTTTTTCCTCGAATCGGTGATACTCACGTTGTTCCGTTAATCCTTTTAGGAACGTTAGCGCAGTCCAAGAAGTAATGAAGTCAAGGCAACAGGGAAACAGGGAACACACACACAACACACACACACACACACACACACACTATTAATTATATATATATATATATATATATATATATATATATTATATATATATATATAGTGGATATCAGTTCTATAAATGGCTCCACATTTCCATGACCCATTGGCCCAAGTAATGTTATGGCCTCGCCTTTACAATATATCGTTATAACATATAATAGCCAATTAAAGAGATCTATACCCCTTAATTCTATCGTGATCACAATTAATTCCTCTTTTATGGCACCCGAAAGTCCCTGAAGTGAAAATAAGTGTATAATGGACATCTGGTGTTACTTTCACTTCTCAGGAAAGTAATTCAAAGGAGATTTCCCACCAGTTATCATTCAAATAAATGTAGATTCATTGGAAAAAAGAGGCAAAATTTGCGTACATAACTTTTGTATATTCTTATTTGAATATTTCCTTGCGTATTTCTGTCATTTTCTTCCTATACAAGTTTCGTTTAAAAAGGTAATGAACTGACTTTGTTTGTTATACAGGGTGTGTATAAAGTAATACGGGTGAAGATACAAATCTGATTTGAACTGGTTTAAAGTCGTTTCGTAACGCGAGTGAAGAGGCAAATCCGATTTGAACTGGTTTAAACTAGTTTAAATATTACTTGTCCATGTTCACTCGTGTTAATATACGAGTAATTCAAATCGGATTTGTCTCTTCGCTCGCATTACTTTATATACACCCTGTATTTATTAAATACAAGTTGCTCTTGCTTATGTTTTTATAATCTTGTATGCCTTAATTGAACCATTTTTTTTTATAATTTTGTGTGTTTGAATGTCTGTCTATCTGTCTCTGATTCTCTATCTGTCTTTGTTTCTGTCTGTTTAGCTATTATTTCTTCTCGTGCCCCTTTTCCACTTGTCTTTAAAGTGTCTGTCTGGGCAATACCTTTTTCTTTCTTTTCTTCTTTAGCCCTTTTTAGTTCTTTTTAGTTCTTTTTAGTTATTCATCTAATCCTTATATTCCCACTTTGGCTTTTGTTTCACTTATTCCAATTAATATTCTTAAATTTTCACACATTTTCCTACATCCATTTTGCGTTTATCTTTCATTTCACTCTCCTTTACCTTTATCTTTCCTCTATCCATTCATTTCCTAAGATCATTTTCCTTTTGAACATTTTCCTACTGTTTTGTTTTCCTATAGGAATTTCAAACTCTTTTATACCAATCGCCTTTTTCCTATTGTTTCTCTTTGTTTCACCTCCAAATTTTATACGTTTTCTATCGTTGTTAAGAGAACCGAATTCTTTTTTGTTTTGGGTTCTTTCAGGATAAAAAAAATTCCTGGTCAAAGAACCGGTTTCCGGTTTTAAATGGAAAAGTCAGGAAAGAGGAATGGATGGAATGTGACGAGTGTGAGGCCATTTGCGAATTTAAATATCCTCGCGTAATTTTAGTTTACGGTTTAATAAATAATGAGAACATTTTAACATATCTTTTTAAGACATAACTTATGGCTAGTAATGATGGGCCGTTTCCACGCCTTATAATACCATTACTTAGTCCGTATATATATATATTTGAGAGGCCAGCGCCAGTGGTGGTTCGGTAGGTAACACCGTTTCCCAATAAGCGAATTGAAGACTCAGAGATCGGGGGTTCGACTCCTGATAGTGATAATAATAATAATAATAATCCAGGCGTTAGCGCAATAAGTCGGGACGTATTAGGTTGGTTTGAGCGCTGCGCTTCTTTCTGACCTTCCTGATTAATTATATTATTATTATTATTATTATTATTATTATTATTATACGTAGGATCTGTTACATTATTTTTTACTTTGCTTTGCCTTAAGTAATGGCATACGGTGAAAGGCGTGAGTTCCTGTATACGCGAAAACATCATTATATTGAATATACAGGCGTCCCAAAAAAATGTATACACATTTACATAATTATAAAGGCAGTGTTTATTAAAATACATTTCATTTTCAAAATGTAATAGAATCTACAGACATTATTTAATTGTTTTGTCAACGCCTGTCTTCAAACTGACGTCCGTTCTGGTCCAGGCACTGCTGATAACGCGAAGCAATGGAATCGCAAACATCACGAAACATTTCGTTTGGTATTTGTGTGCATTCTCGTTCAATGGCTGCTCTCAATTCAGCGACTGTTGCAGGTTTTATAGCGTAGACTTTGTCTTTTAAGTATCCCCATAAAAAAGTCTAGTGGTGTGAGGTCTGGTGAACGCGGAGGGTATTCTACGAAACCCCTTCGTTCAATCCACATCCACATCGTGCCAAGTACCACTCGCATACTCCACTCTTCGGTCCGGATCATCATCTTCATTAATAGCATGGACTAATCTTGGAATGTAACTTTTCCATTGACAGCGCTTCAAAATGCGTTGGACAGACGATTCTGAAATTCCTACCTCACGACTCGCTTGCCGCACAGATTTTCTTGGACTTTGGTGATACGTTTCCAGTACTCTTTCTTGCTTTGTGGGGCTTGTCGATGTCCGTGGTCTTCCGGAACGCTTCTTGTGGACATTCTGAACAGTTCCATCGGCTTCAAACTTATCTCTAATTCGAGTGATGGTAAGTCGCGTTGGTGGATCTGTTTGAAACTCCCTCCTAAACTGTCTTTGCACTTCAACTGCGTTTTCACACTTCCAGTAGCATTTTAGAATGAATTTCCTGTGTTCAAAGCTTAGTCTGATTGCCATTATTAATTCTAATGGGTTTAACTTGGAAAGAAAGAAACATCAATTGAGCTATCAGCTGTTAAAGTGTGTATACATTTTTTTGGGACGCCCTGTATATATATTTTAAACAGGCATGGAACGCGCCTAGATAATAATTGTATCCCGTCCAATTTGATCCCATTTTCTATAAACGTTTTGCTTAAGTAATTATAACTTGGCCAAAATATTTAATTACGCAAATATTATACATTATTACACTATTTACATGCCTTTATACAAAATTTGTTTCAAATTTTAAATTAGTAAATATGATCTTATCACCCTTATCACCCTTCATATGATCATATGGAGGGTGATCAAGAAATAAGGATGATAAAGGAGAGTGGAATTTTCAAATTTTTTATCTTTTGACTTCGAGATTTAATTAATGACGTGTACAATAATTAATTCTTTGATTCGATGAAGACATATTTTCGTAAATAAACGTTTAAATAAGGATATTTTGCGCTTTCACGACGTTCAGTGTTCATTCTTATGAACGTCATTCGGTCCCAGATTCATTGAACAAAATTTTTGAAAATGCAATTACTAGGAGCACTCAATATATTTTGCCCCACCCTTTTTTCTTAGCTAAATAATAGGCCATGGGGCTGAAATGTCTTGAGCCGTAAGTTTGAATTTTCTGCGCTTCACATAACCTGATTTTTCCAGTACCTCCCCTCCTTGTCTAAAACCGCTTTTAAACGCCCTTGTATAAAACCTCTTTTAAACGCCCTTGTATAAAACCGATGGTTAACGCAGTTTCGAAAATGGCGTCTGACAGTGATGTGCGTCGTAAACAGAGAGCTGTTATCGAGTTCTTAATCACAGAGGAAACAGTTGTAAATATTCACAAACGTCTACAAAACGTTTACGGAGATGCTGTTGTTGATTGAAGCACAGTTGGACGCTGGTCTAAACGTGTGAGATCATCGGAGAGAGGGAGAGCCAGCCTCGATGATGAGCCACGCAGCGGTTGCCCAGCATCGGCTGTGACATCTCACACTGTGCAACGTACTAATAGCATCATTCGATCAAATCGGCGCGTCACATACAAGGAGCTATCACTGGAGCTAGGAATTAGTGAAGGAACTGTGAATACGATAATTCAGCAACTGGGATACTCAAAAGTGTGTTCACGGTTTGTTCCTCCCAACTGATTGAAGATCACAAAGCCCAAAGAAAAGAAATTGATTCTGAGTCGTTCGTTCGATACGAGACAGAAGGGGATGACTTCCTTTCACGAATTGTGACTGGGGATGAGACTTGGGTACACCACTTCGAACATGAAACAAAACGCTAATCCATGGAGTGGCATCACGGACTCCCCACGCAAGAAAAAGTTCAAAATGGCTCCCTCTGCAGGAAAGGTTATGGCCACCATCTTCTGGGACATGAAACGGGTGATTCTGGTGAACATTATGAAGAAAGGACAAACAATCAACTCAGAGGCATATATTGATACCCTACAGAGACTCCAGAGACGTATAAAGCGAGTTCGACCAGAGAGAAAACTGGAAGACGGCCTTCTTTTGCACGATAACACAACACCACACAACAGTTTGCAAACAAGAGAGGACATCACAAAAATGCGCTTGACTGCGTTACCCCACCCTCCATACAGCCCGGATCTGGCACCTTCAGGCTATTCGTGGAAGAAAGTTTCAGAGTGACGATGAGGTTGTTGAGGAAGTTAAGAGGTGGCTCGAGCGGAACCCAGCCGCCTTTTACCAGCAAGGAATAAAGGCCCTTGTTTCGAGGTGGAGGAAAGCCGTAGAAAAGGATGTAGACTATGTGGAAAAATAAAAACTTGTAAAAAAGGTATGTAACTATTTGTGTACAAAATTTCTGGAACTTACAAGGAAACATGGAAAGAAAAATAAAAAGGTGGGGCAAAGTATATCGAGTCGCCCTCGTACAATCGCATCACTTTCCCAAGTTACCCTCTCCAATTATAGTGAATTAAGAGTTGACTATGATTTATTTTCAATATTTTTTTAATTTTAGAATTTTTTTTACAACAGTTTACGAGAAAAATGACTTAAAAAGAAAATGTATTTGAGAAAAAAACAGAAATAAACAATATATTTTTTTTAGTTATTTTTTTAAAACTTGTTCAAATTGGAGAATTTATACACCACTGCCATTAGTATCTATTTATCTATCATATATACTATACATGATAGATACAGTTACTATCTATCATATATATATAATACAGTGTGTGTGTGTGTGTATATATATATATATATATAAAATAATGGCGTTCCTGCAGGGAACTATGCACTACCCTAAGGATCCACGCTTTGTCAACAGCACCTCATTAGCTATTCCCCAAGAATGTAATCCTAATGGTACAAATTTCGGAGCTCTTTCCATGACTTAAAGATCGGCCTTCTCCTGAGGACAGAAATGGCAGAAACGATGAACGGGTAATTCTTATGAAACGGCTGAAAGACTGTAATTATCATCATAATATATTAAAATTAGGTATAAAGATTTATTTCGTATTTACAGCAGGTATAATGTATATACATAAATCTAAAATGATTTACCGTAATATTTTGTGGCTACATAACAGTAAGATTATAAATCATAGGAATATATATATATATATATATATATATTATATATATTTATGAATCTTATTGTTATGTAGCCACAAAATATTATGGTAAATCATTTTAGATTTACTTATATATATATATATATATATAGTTATTTTCCTGGAGGAACGCGCCGGAACGGCGTTCCGGTACCTTTTATTTTCAACATGCGGAAAAATTCATGTTCCTATTTTCACTCCGGTTTTATTTATTATTTATTTTTGGTTACATGACAACATTTTAGAAGTAGGAAGGACGCTCTTTGGATTGGGATGCCTAATCACGAGGTGGAATTGGGTAATAAATGGCAAAAGTTGTAGGAAATTTATAGCAGAATTCCGGAACCTTTTTTCCAGAAAAAAAATCACCATATATATATATATATATATTATATATATAGAGGAGAGAGAGAGAGAGAGAGAGAGAGAGAGAGAGAGATGGATACGAGCAGTGTCGAGTAGGTGACAGCAACCTGAACAAATGCCTAAATTAAAGGCAATAGAAGAGAGGCGAACGACCTCACTGGATCCAATTTGGACGTCCGTAATTAGGTAACCCATCCAAGTACGTGAATTGATTATGAGCGCCATGGAATGAAATCAGAATCCCGTTCTCGAGAAGACCGACACCGATTGCAAAGTGCGATGCTAATTATATCTTCGATGAGAGAAATGTTTCTGCAATTGCGCAGTAAAAACAACAAAGCATAAAAAAAACGGTTTAGCTACAAACATTTGTGTTAAAGTTCATAATTTTAGTTTCTGCCATTTTGTCTGATCATTTAAAGGGACCGTCGCATTTTGTTTGCAAAGTGTTTTTCATTTTTAATAGTTTCTCATTTCAGGATTATTGATCAATGAAGGTTAGATGTTTGGTGATCAAAGATTAAAATACAGTTGAAAGAGCAAACTTTTTTTTGTATTTTTTTTGTATTATCATAATTTCCTCAATCACATTTACATTTTCTCTTTATTCAGTCCTTCATTCCTGATTACTTAAACAACCGATAAGTTTTAACCTTAATTAAATGCTGTTCCCTTTTGTTAAAGGCTACTTCTTACTATGCCTAATTTTCAATGGATTTTCTTCTTATTTTTAAATTTCATATACAGAGCATTGACAAAAATAGGCACAACGATGATTGTCCTCGAGAATAAATGGCAAAGTTCATCATTGGAATGCCAGAACGTGTGTCATCCTTACATATTCCTTTACATCACCTCCCTGATGCGATCAACGTACTCGGAGTGCCATGGCCACGAAAGCATAATCATTCCATGGAAATCACCGAGGTACTGCCAAAGGCGGCTCCTCTTAGGAAGATCCAAAGGCCGAACTTGAGCGATTGGACAGGAACGGATATATCTATATATATATATATATATATATATATATATATAATATATATGTGTGTGTGTGTGTGGTGTGTATATATATATAATGAATGCCGGTAGCTCAGGCTGTAGGCGGTAAGGTTCTTAGTTCGTTCCCAGCTGCTGGCATCGGATGGGATTGGGCCGGCCGCTCACCCTGTATCTGCTCGGGCTCAGGTGACCTTTGGGGCATACTCACCCAGACGTGGTGGGTAAATGAGCTTCCCGGATATATACAGGGTGTTTCAGGAGGAAAGGTCAATACTTCGGGAGGTGATAGTATCAGTCATTGTGAGAAAAAAAAGTTCATATGAACATGTGTCTAATTCTGAATGGTTACGGAGATAGAGCTGTTTGAATCTGATGCGCGCGCAGCTCTTCCTCCCCCTCCCCTCCCTATAACCTTGAACCATGTAAGCTGTAATGTAAGCATGTAACATAAGCCAATCGACAGCTGACTGTTGTGA